>OVBA01001976.1:0-38024 GCA_900406435.1 Lepidium aucheri
CATCATGCCATTGGTCTTCACAATCCTCATTGTTGCTGGCTGAAGATTGATTTTCACTTAGACTCCAATCGGATTCATAGGAGTAACTCTCCTCATTCTCTATGAAATATACCATAGAGGGTACTTGTAAAAATCAAAGACAAACAAAAAAATTAATCAAAGTTATGAGAACTAAACAAAAGAAGAACCAAACTAAAACAAACAATTTTTATTTTATTTTATATTCAAATACAAAGAAACAATCAAAAGAACAAAACAGAAACAGAATTTGTTTTTGGTTTTCTTTTTAGCAAATAAAATATCAAACAATTTCTAAAAATTAAAGAAACAATTTTTATGGGCTTAATGGGGTTTAAAATAACGTTAGCAAAGAGAATTAGATTTTTATGACTTTTTATGGATTTTATAAAACTCAAACAAAACAGTATGAAATGAACCTTTTTATGGATTTTTAGTTTATGAGAAACAACAAAACAAAAACAGAAATATAAAAATAAAGGTTGAATGAATACAACCTGGATAGATAGGAACCTTTGGCTCTGATACCTAAATGATACAAGATCCAAGGGTACTTCTAGAGGATAGAAGTGGTGGAGATTAGAGAAAGGGAAACTCTAGGTACTTCCTTTGTGAAATCGGTGGTGATGAAGGTGAAGTGATTGACTCGCTTAATCAATGGACAAACAAGAGTGCTTGAATCACTCAAACAATCTTAATACGCAGACCAATAGACCAGAAGTATTTTTCACACTTTAGATCTAAAGATATGAACAAAAGAGAACAAAAGAATCCACCTAAGACTCTAATGAACTAACACAAAGAATTCGGTCTTTGAAGAAAAATGATAAACTTTATTAAATCAATGATCAAAATTTCATTTACAATAAAATGAAAATGAGCTCTTATAGGCTCAAAGACAACGGTTCTAAGGCGTGAAACAAAAAAAGAAATCAAAAACTTAAGAGAACTAGCCGTTAGACAATAATGAGCAAATCAGGAAAATAAGGGATGTGCGGCCTCCTTTGTATCTGGTCAATTTGAGGGGATAGGTGAGCTTCTCTAGAACATTCTGGTCATCATTGAAGTTGTCCAAGTTGCAGAAGTCTTAGAGATAGAGCCGTTGGTGATTAATAGCACCAAGTGTGAATGCATCCGAATACGGTAAGTATACAAACAAGAGGATCTGCCTAATCATGTGGCTGCTGGTGCATTGTAAGATGGTAGCTGACACCTCTGGATGGTTAGATGTGTTTCCTGAATGCTTGGATGTCTCTCCTGGTTGCCAAAGTCTTGTTTGTAACTGATTGGAGAATCCATGAGCTTCCAAATAAGGCAAGTGTTCGCATCCTCCGGTTTAGAAACTCAATAACTTGGACATCAAAATCGATAAGTATGTGAATCTAATTTTCTCTGATTCTCTGATGAATTAAGATTTCATAACAAGTCGGTTCATAGCTTAATTTTTCCTGGTTTGGTGGGAAACCTTCAATAACCGCCCGCATGTCCATTTTGGGAAGGTTCCAGTTTACCCGACTCTGTACTTGGATAACTTTTAAACCATAGTGAATTTGGGCATGAATCCAATTTTCCTCTGTTCTTTGGTGAGTAAAGAATCCAAAACCTCTTTTCTTGTTGCTTGATTCGTCGTCGTTTGGCTGGAATGAATTTACTAATTGTCGTATGTCTCCATCCAATCTATTGAAGATCTTCCAAATTGTATCTTCAATATCTTCTTCAAATGAACTCTTTTTGAACTGATACTTCTTCTTAGTGACTCCTTGAAGAGTTGACTTTCTGGAACAAGTATATTTGTAGCTTAAATCTTCCTGGTTGGGTAGGTATGCTCCAAGAAAGGCACCTATGTCTTTGGCACGCTTAGGTTGGTCATTTCCAAATGTCTCAGTCAGTTTGTTGGTGTTTTCTTCATGATCCTTAGTTGATGATGACTTGATGTCCGCATCAGTTTGTCTTGCAAAATCCAAAGGAGAAAAACCTGATTGGATTATGTCTGAATATTGGACAGCCATGTTAACTTACTGGAGGACATCGAAAGCAAAAGAAAAAAGTGAAAAAACCCGTTCTTCTTGATTATTTAATCGTGATGATTTAGGTGTACATGGACATAGGGCAGGCTCACGATCTTGAAAGATATTTTGGTAATGTTTATCTTTATATTTATTTTTAATTTTTTGTGTAAAATATAGATATCTTCGTATATAGAATAGTAGTATAATTACAAATTTGATTATACTTTAGCTTGTTAAAATAGAGACTACGTTTATTATAGATTTGTTTGATTTCTAAATATTTTAAAATATTAGGTTAGTTTATCTTTTGATCAAAGTTTGTTACGATAGTTTGAATAATATATAATTTTATTTATTATTAACTTTTGGTCGTATGCTTATCATGTTTTTTGGCTCTATCACGTTTCTTGTCTATATCTTATTTTATTATACTTTGGTTTCTATAATTTTTTTTGTAGGAAGCAAATAATGAAGACTCTTTTTTATTGCGGTTATGAAAAAATACATCTAAAATCTGATGGAACATATGTTGATGAAAAAGCACGAATAATTGTCGAAGAATATGATAAACGTGCACAAGAATACTTGGAGTCTTCAAATAGAGAGGATTTGACAATAGATAATCTCACACAAAAGGAGAAGAATGAAATCTATATTGAGGTATATTTAGATTAAATTATGCATGATTACAACTTTATGGCTAATTGATCATTTCATTTTAATATTAGTCTTAAACATTTGTACATGAAATTCTTATCTACTTGTGTTTTTGTAGATTGTTGGAGTAAAGAAAGGTCGTGTTTTTGGATTTGGATCACTTTAAAATAGGACTATTATGTCAGAATATGGTTCATCAGTTTTGCCACAACCTATGCAAGAAACGAGAATATTAACACGCCGAGTTGAAGAACTAGAAAATGAATTGAAAAAGATTAGAGATGATAATCTACTCCTCTACAAACGTCTCAATGCCCTTGAAAGTTTTTGTTTTACCCCATAATAATTTATAATTAATATTTAGTAGGATTTTTTTCGAGATCATAGAGCATATTATTGATACTGACTTTTAATTTATTTATTAAAAATTTATAATTTCTATGATATTAACATCAGATTATGTATATCTCTATATAAATACTACAAATAACTGAATATGTCGAGGAAAAAAATTAAACCATATTTCGTTTCAGTTCAAATTTGACAGCACAACTTTGTAATTAATTGTTAGAAAAAAAAGTGATAGTTTTAAGTCACCAATAAAAACAATTTGAGATGATTATTTTAGTTAAATATTTGTGATAGACAAGGAACTATTTTAAAGTCACTAATAGAGATTATTTGAGACAATTATTTTAGTTAGTATGTGCGACAAACAAGAGACTGTTTTTAAATAACCAATAGAGATGATTTGAGACGATTATTTTAGTTAGTAGTCGTGACAGATAAATAACTATTTTAAGTCACCATTAGAGACGATTTGAGACGACTATTTTAGTTAATATTTGTGACAAACAAGGGACTGTTTTAAAGTAACCAATGGAGACAATTTGATACGATTATTATAGTTAGTAATTGTGACATATAAGCAACTCCTTTTAAGTCACCAATAGTGACAATTAGAGACTTTTATTTCGTCTTAGTATGAGGCAAATTTAAGACGTTATATCAGTCATGAAATAAGACAGTTGTGATACAATATTTTTAGTAAGTATTTGTAAAAATTTTGTGACGATTATATTTTGTAACGATCAGTAACAAAATTGTTACTAAATTATTTGTCACTATTCTTGTGACGTTTTTATTACAAATTTGAATTTGCAATGTTTGTATTGCAACAATATATAAATTATTACAAATTCGTAACAACATTTATATTGTGACGACATTTGTGTTATTGTGACAAAACATTATGTCACAATACGAACAATTTTTTGTAGTGAAATAAAGAAACCATATCCGGTTAATTAAAGAAAATTAGAGCACTGCTGGAAAAGGAAAGATTGTAGAATCAATCAACGAGAATCATTCTGTGATATAAAGCATAATATCAATTGTGTCGAATCCAAAAGTGATAAAGGAAACAAAACTCTAGAAAATTTAGGAAAAAAGAAAAAGTATACATATAAGATAAATGACCTAGACTCTCAGCAAATAGATCATTCCTCTAAAAAAATTTGTTTGAACGATAAAATATTTTTAAATAATTAGTCGGTTGTTTTTACATAAAATATTTGGTGCCCACCATTGAATCGAGAAACTCTTTTTGAAACATGTACTTAACTAAACGAGAATGGTGCCCACAAGCCAACAAGCAGATCTAACAACATAGAATGGAGAACCAGCCGTGCCACCGACAATGTCGTAACTGTCCACGATATGGCAGAGCTGGTAGCCGAGGAGCATGCAGCTATAGATAACACATATGGCTTACCTTTTACATGACAAGCACCACAGTGGATTCGCATGACATCATAACTTCGGATCCTAGTAGGGCAACTGGCAGAAAAAGCAAAAGCAAAATAAGGAGAGAAGAGAAGACCTTGTCGACCATATGGAGAGGCAAAAAATGGAACACCAAGCACAAATGGAATAGATGAGACGTGCAAGCAAAGAAACGAGTTGCATGGTTATTGGGAGAACTTCCCTCCCACCGACCGCAGAATAGCGTGAATTGGAAAGAAGACTCCAAAGACGAATGGTACAGGTACCGTGAAGAAGAGCAATTGGAAGAAAGAGACACGATGACACCGCCACCAGAGGGCGACAGATTAGCCAGACTCTTGTTAATGGTGGAGTAAACACAAGTGGACTACCAGGTAATGAAGAAGCATGTGCATCGTGCGACCACCACCGCCCCAGAACTTCATCGCATGATCGAACAGCGTCGCAACACACCCGTCCCCAAAAGATTGTCAAAGCAAACATCCAACCATTTGGAAAACTAAAATTCACATAATACTCAGGAGACTCCGACCCGGCAACTTTCTTAAATCGTAGTGGCAGACTGAGCTTACCTCCAACCAAAAGAGCGGGACGCAAGACTATATTACTTCATCACAAAATATTTCCATGGTGTGGCGCTTGATTGGTCCTCAGCCCTCAAAACGGAGGCAATTAAAGGATTCAAAGAATTAGAGGAATCTTTCTTCAAATAGTACTTGATTTCCATCGTACACTATGTGACGGCCAAAAATCTCATGAGCATGAGGCAAGAAAAATTTGAGCTCCTAATCTACTTCATCGACCGATTCAAAGGAATAAAAGCCAGAAGCATACATGTAGATGATGAAACGGCACTACCCGCGCTATGGCCAACCTCACCGTTAAGGATGAATCAAACACAGAAATCGCCAGCAAGCTTGCACAATGCACTCCATAGATTGGCCAACTTTGCAAACTCAAAGAAAATAAGAAGAACATGGGTCGCCCAAGACCAGAAGAAATAACATACTCGCAACTCAAAGGACCAGCATAACGAAAAAGGACTAGAAGGAGGCAAAGGAAAACCTTTTTACACCATCGCCAAGAAAGAAAACTCAAGGACTTATGGTGACTACGACCCAAAGAAATTCTGCGAATATCATCAAGTGAAGAGAGATTCCATCAAAGAATGCAAGACAATGAAGTACCTCAAATAAGAAGAAAAGTATCATAAAGAGATGAGAAAAGAATGGACAGACCAAAAAGACGACAACGACGGTGATACGTCACCACTCAAACAGAAGAAAAAAATCATGTTTATCCAAGAAAAATCGTAGCTTTGCTGAGTTTTGATAAATTTAATCAAAGTACATCAACGAAGGAAAAACCACCGAAGAGGTCACCATGAACACCATTCCAACATTGTCTTCAGAGCGGAACATACGGATGGACTAAATCAACCCCACGTTGACACCCTAATAATCCAATTGGGCATCAAGGAGTTCGCACTATAAAGAATTTTGATTGACACGATGACTCTGTCAACTTGTTGTTTCACGACGCCTTCAAATGAATGGGTTTCAAGGAGATGTGGTGATAAGGGGATACCAGAAAGTACATGATAGTGTTACAAAGACAACTTTGTACTATCAAAGGTGAACCCCGCATAGCAGCTACCATAACTTGAGACCTCGTCTACAGAGAAACCGAGCCTACCGCAACCAAAAGTTGGATCCACTAGAAATATTAATGCTGGGACAGGTCTAGATGGACCCCATCAAAAAAGTAGGTTGGATGAAATCTTGACCTAGACAGCAAAAAGGAGCCAATTGAGTCCTAAACCGGAATGACAAGACTTTTGCATAGTCAGCCATCTTGGACCAACTAAACACGGATCCAACCTTCAAGTCAATGAAACAAAAACATAGGAAACTGAATCCTGACCATGCCAAGGCGCTTAGCGAAGAAGCGAGACCAAAGTCGAAACGGGAAGCAAAAAACTTGGATTGGCTGGTAAACCTTGTGGCCATCAAAAAGAAGAATAAAAGTTGAGAGTCTGCTCGGATTTCAAAGACCTACAATAATCATGCACAAAAGACAGTTACCCACTCACACACACTAATCGCCAAGAAGAAGCTATGAGAAGACACCAAGCAATGTCTTTCAATAAATCTGTTGGACACAACCAGTTCCCCTTCACACCAAAGAGAAGAGAAAAGCGACGTTTACAACCAATAGGGAAATGTACTATTACACTGTTACGCCATTTGAACCCAAGAACATCGGACCAGCATGCCAGTAGCTAGTGAACAAGTCGTTTGAAGTGCAATAAGGCTGAAATAATAGAAACCAAGATCAACAACATGTTGGCGGAATCAGCTCGGACCAAAGACAACAGGACCCGGTCTGTGGAGTATCTTAAGGAACAGAGATAATATGTGACAAAGCTCAACACAGCCGATTGCTCTTTTGGGGTTATATCTGGATATTCCTTAGATATCTAGTAGTAGAATAAAGAGTCAAAACAAACCTAAAATAGATAAGCGTGTTTATGGCTACGCCATTAAAATCACCCAAAGATGTATGGCGTCGTATAGGATGAACCTCAGTGGTAAAACAAACCCCTTCCAGATAAAAGACAAACATCTTCCATTCCTGATGGGAGGCAAAAAGTTTAGATGAAATGACATATTTCATCAAGGAATGGTCCACCTCAAAACCGACCTCATTATCCCACCCACTCAGGCCAAGGTGGTGGGTGAAGAAACGCTTCACCTATATATCATCATGTCTGAGGCCAATTTCAACGGAGAACTCGCCTAAGGGGAACACAGAGAGCAAGAATCAACTTTCTCCAACAAATCACTTGCACCACTTGAGAAACTAACACTTATGGCTCAAAAGCTCCATCGTTACCCCTTAGCAACACAACATGTCAATCGCAACCAAAAACCCACTTTGAGCCACCCCGGTCAATACAAAAGACTACCAAAACGGGCGATAAGGTTAAGCAAGTATAACATTGGGTTCCCAAAAACAGGGGCCAAATATTAGGACCATATGAGACAACACCGCAAAAGTTCAAACGATTGTGCTTAACCTACAAAAACGATACACTAGGTGAAGCATTTTTAAAAGCAAGATCTAAAACCAAAATCCGAATTTCCTCGACGATAGAAGAAATCTTAGAGCAATCATTCAGCCTCAGATACGACGCTACGAACAATAATGCAGAGCAAGAAGCTCTAACAGAAAAAAAGAAACAAGCTCTAAATCGGGGGATAAAACCCCTTCATACAAATAGGAACTTCCAACTTACAGTTAGTCAATACAAATGGGAATACGCGGTTACATACTCAAGGATGGAAGGCTCCACACAATTAGTAAAGGAACTCGATACAAGACTCGATCACTTTGAGCCGACCAAGATTTTTCAAGGTGAAAATTCAGATGACCCCCATGGTTTCAATGTGAGAACCAATGACGAAACAATTAACACTAGTAGAATCAAGAGGAAAACAAAATATCCTGAAAGAGGCCACATTAGTAACCAACATGGGTCTGCAATGCTGAAAATTAGTCTGGTCCAAAACTAAGGACAAGTTCGGAACCTAAATGAACGGAGCCAACCATCCGGTATTTCCAACACAGAGGATTACCATGAAACATGTGGCAAGTGCGTCAATTCATAATACAAAGCACTGGACATTGCAAGCACGTCCTCAGCTGAATACACCAGCAATAAACGCACGAGTTCCCAAGAGAAACTGTGACAACTCAATGCGATCAACTTAACCCATAAGCCAAAAAAACTGCTAAAAATTTTAGTCGATGGTGCCAACACCACAGTAGACAAGCACATGCAACTAACAAGACCTTCAGAAGTATAAGAAAGCCCAAATGCCAAAAAAGCTCAAAACCAATCGGAAAGGATAGTATCGCATAACTCAAGTCATCCACAGCAGAGTATACAGATTAGAAAAGCAAGAGATGTAAAAGGTCATAACAAATGAATTGGAATGCCATCTACCAAAGAAAATAGCCACAAAATCACAAAAGACCCAAAATGAAGAAGAAACAAAATCAAAACCCACGAGCGATTAAAATACACAACTCCAAAAGCGCACTATCCTAACCAAAAGTATTATGCCACCGCCTGCAGAAAGCCTAGAAGTTGAAGAACCAATGGAAATTGGGTCAATTTAAAGAAAAAGTAGAGCTGTTTCTAATTAGGGTCCTTATCAGGAAGACCAACGATGACTTCAAGCTCCTTCTTATTCGACAAATAAAAGTAATGGGAAGAATGCTTGATGAGGGAAAGAAGGTGCACAAAAATGAAAGAAATAAAGGGCAACCTTAAGACAAATGAAACTATAACCTTCCTAGAAAGCAAACTAAAGCATGAGGAATGGTAAAAGAAAGGGAACATTTCTTTCAAAAGATTACATAGGCGCAAGCGTAGCCTTTAGGGACATGCTCGGGAGATCAATCCTCCAGAGCCTTCATAGCGATACACCTGATCTCGTGCTCCCGCTGCCACCGGTCCAGAGACTCATTCATGAAAATAGACTGAGGGTGAGGACCATACAGATCCCTAAAACCATTCAAAAGTACACCCGCAAAGGCTTCTTGTGGGAAGGGGCGCGATTTGTTTGACCAGAAGTGGAAGCTTCCTCAACCATCTGAATGGAGCAACGGGAAGAATCGAAAGCATCGTTTAAAGCATAGAAAAAATGATCATGAGGAGCAGGAGAATGATACGACTTCTCAAAAAATAGAGAACTAGCGGTGAAATACCTGGAATTAGTGGAATATCCCTCAAAATTGCTCCTGAAAAAAAAACCCTAAGCCAGAGAAAAAAATATAGGGAGAGAAGGAAAAGTAAATACGTGAAATAAAATAAGAAGATAAATACGTCGCGGAGAAACGCCAACACTGGGAGAAACAACAGCAAGTACTGGGAGTTAGAAGAATCTTTTGAAGCCCCATGATCTTAAACCATCGGTAAAAGAATTCAACTGTTAAAGTTAATGCTAACCTCAAGAGTTGTCCGAAGCGACAACTCTTTTCTCACCTAAGCTAAAAGGAGCGACAGAACAAACAAAAATAAAGCCTAACAAAAAGGGCAAATAATAAAAGGCCCAATAAAAGACAAAAGTCGACAAAAAAAACTGAATAAGGTGAAAAAAGGCCCAAACTATGGATAGTCAAAAACGGCTAGTCTCGCATCAAACTAGTTGGCAGATGTACCAAAAAGATCATGATCAATAAAAGGACACCAAATAAATGAATTCACAAAATGAAGTAATAAAATCAAAACCCAATAAGCTCGAATACAAAAAAGAAGAAAGAAAAAAACCAAAATAACAAGAAACATAAAAAATAGTAACAAAAAGAACACAAATCCCTAAGATATCTTTCGAGGAGAGCAAGATCTGGATCCTCCACCAAACTCATGGATTACCCAGAAAGAACATTACCCGAAGGACTCTCGTGAGCGGCCTCAACGCTTAGGTCAACAATATCAAGGCTAGGGCATTTTAAACCAGCAAGAGCCCCAGTTGTAGGTACATTGTGCTTCCTTATATCATCTAGCTTGTTCTCATGATGTCACCACCGCAAAGGTGCACAATAGTTTCAAGATAAGCCTCGATAACAGCCTGATATTTGGCATACTCAAGTTCCTCCATCTATTTGTCAGAAATTTATTTGGTCTACTCCAGAGCCCCCCACCCAATATTACCTCACCACTAGCGTGGGGGCCTAGCAACCAGCACACACATATCCTTTTCTAAATGAGCCACTTTCTTAACAGAAGAGGTGCATTTAGCAACCACCGCCTTAAGTTCCTGAGTGAACGATGAGATCAGCCTCATGCTTCTTAGACCTCTCATTTATCTGCGTGACAGAAGCAACAAGGTCGGCTAAGGTGCGGCTATTTGCAGTAAAAGAAAGAGGGGGGCCTCAACACGACGGGCCTCAAATTCACAGATCAAGCTAGCAGTGGAACCAACAACATATGAGAATAAGATCAATAACAACAAAATAGTAACAAACGGAGAAAACAACCAAAAATTAGAAATGGCGCTCACCAGGCTAAGATCAGACATAAACTCCTAAAATAATCACTTCTTCGCAATGTTTAAATCAGTGAGATCGGGAAGTCCTCAGGTATAATCAACTGAAGGAGGGAACCAAGGGAACAAATCACCTCATTAGGAGGACCAAGAGCGTTAGCAAGCCTTTTTTCCTTGCGATGTACAGAGTCATCGCGAACTCGCTTAAGAGAACACGCCTCGGAGCGAACGGACCTCTCTGGGGGGCTACCCGAGCCTAAATCCACTGCCTCCTCACAATGTACATAAAAGTGGCCTCTTCAAGGAACCTGAGGGGTGAGCATCCAGTTGAAGGTTCACTCAAAGGTGAGGAACGCAGACGACCATGTCTCGAGCCAAACAAACTTGCTGAAAGCAAAAACTAAAGTAAATAAATATGATTCATAACAATACAAAAAGATCGAAGCAAGAATAAAACCTTTGTGGCGCTCCAAAGAGATAAATGAAGAGCTAGAACCGCCTGGAGCCATAAGCATAAGAGCATAAGGAAAAAGGTTGTGATGAATTTTCTCTACAGTAAAAAAAGCACCACGAACATTTCTCTTTTCTGAGGTCGGATATGATCTTTGAGGTGTGACTATAATAGAGCTCGATTAGAGCTATAATAAAAAGGAGAAAATGATAGTAAGTAGCAAAAGAACAAAAAAATACATAAAATAGAGTCAAAAGCCGGACCAAGCTTTATCCCCCATACAGAGATAACAATTTCAGGGGAACACTCCCTCATAGTAGTAGTAGATTTGTGAAACCAAAACATGTTGTTCTTCCAGTTACTGTCCTGATCTGGAATCCCTTCGATCCAACCAAGAATTGAAGTACAAAAACTCGAGTAAGTCTCACCCTTACGTCTGCGCAAGAGGGAGCAAAGAGCAGACACTCATTGAAACATCCATTTCCTTAGCAAGAGCTAGAGTACCAACACCTAGCGAAGAAGCAATAGGTACAGCTGACCTAGAGCTATATGAAGTTCCCATAGGAATAGAAGAAGGCATTCCATAAAAGGTAACGAAAACACGCAGCAATAGATGTAAAAAGTGGAAGCAAACACATATTCCTCTAGATCATATATCGGAGGGCAGCTCAAAAGCTTGGCAGAGTCAAGGATATTACAACAGAGCCTGAAACAATCTAAATCGGAGACATGCATCCTCCAACTCCTTATCCAAGAGTAACAGGGAGTAGCGGGTAAAAAATTCAAGGACATTCTTTAGAAGAAAAAAAGCGAAAATAATTTGCAAAATAAAAACTCAAAGAGTTGGAGGAAAGAAAAAAAGAATAGGAGGAAGAAGTTTAGAATAATTACTTGCGTAGAGCTATAGCAAAATATAAACAGTGATAAGATGGCGAAATGATGGTTGCAGCCAACATGAGTTCTTAGACATCCATTATTCCACACGCTTTATACACACACGTAATGAAAGATAACCATTGATAAAGTTGTAGAAGAAAATCAGACCGTTGCTTTCACAAAGGGAAGGATTCCAATTTTTGAGCAAAATAGTATGAAAATGAATCGCTGCATTATTCTCCAGCGTTCGAAAAAGAAAGTTGGAGGGGATACTGTTGATGGATGTGCATGAGAAGGTCAAGGCCTATGAATGAAACAAAACGAGTTCATAGTGGACCCAATAGTGAGGTAAAGAACACAAAACGTTTGGAGAAAGACCAGAGACTGAAGTCAGTGCTCACTGCAAATAAAGAAACTATATCTAGCTAATTGAAGAAGATCAGCGTTGTGCTAAAAATGGAAATATCGTGAAATTAGTTAACCGAGAATCACTCCGTAATATAAAGCATAATATCAATTCCGCCAAATCCAGAGCTGGTGAAAGAATCAAAACTCTATAAATTGTAGGAAATAATAAAATATATAAATATAAAATAAAAATCAGAGAAAAGGCATCATCGAATACACTGGATCCACCGGATAGAAATTAGCTAAGTCATGTAACCAAGAAAAGAGCTTGGGTCTCAATAAAATCTTCATTTCTCTTAAAATTTGTTTGTTTGATTGACAATATCTTTTCAGATCATTAATCTGATGTTTTTCAATAAAAACTCACTTAATTATTATTTTTTTTGACATTGGTCCCACCTTTTTGTAGGCCGTAGACCCCACATGGGGCTATTTTGCTTCCACTGGAGCGTTCTGGGAATTGATCCCGAGTGCTGGGACTGAGGGAAGGGGTACTCAACTACCTCAATCAACTCATCGTGGCACTCACTTAATTATTTAAACATTGGAGTTTTCAAAAATAGTAATTTAATTCATCTGTTTTTCTCTACAATGTTTCATTACAAAAGATATATTACAACTAGTAAACTTTTTTAATAAGGTATTATAAAAACAGTGAGTTCAACATCAAAGTAAACAATATAAAACCTCAAAATACAAAACTATTATGTTCGTGTAAGAAGATTTAAAAAAAAATCAAAAACCAAACTCAATGTCATGGGCCAAAATTTAAGAATTCGGTATTCTCAGTTCTGGGACATAATCATTGTAAGAGATTAAGCCCAACAACAGTCCGTATAATTAGATTTCAAAGCAAGTTAGGTTTATATATATATCTTGATATCAGAACATTGCAATGTAAACTTTGGCTGCAGCAGCAGCCTCTGTTAGAACTTGATACACAGATATGAACGAGATAAATAAACTAAAATAAGATAAGAAAGATGAAGAAGAATCGAAATAACAAATGACGCAGAGCCGAAGATTAATCTTCTGGACTTCAGGGAAATAACCACCCACTCTAATGTAGGATTCAATGGATGGAATCCCTTAGCCTTTTACTCTGCAACTCAACACTTGTACATTCAAGAGTTGAGGGTCAAAACTATTAAGAACCTAACACCAGAAAGAGAAGAAGCATATCAAGGTTGAACATGATGATAATTCCCATCGAGAATGTTATCGTCATCTCTCTCCCACATCCTCTTTCTCACTCTGAGTCTAGTGTTTATAAGACTTAGTGTCGGTCATTACCAATCAAGAAACAAGATTTAGGAGACCATGTTGAACATGTGACTTAATAGAATCTCTTGTAAATGTTTAAAACCAATTTTATAAATACGATTTAAGAACAATATCCAACAATCCCCACATTGCTTCTTAAATTGATAGCAGTAAACATATTGATGTCTAAACATACTTGAATCAATATCATAAGAGTTTATGCAACAAATTGTATTTTCAACAATTCAAACGAACTTTATTAACTTTGCTTAAGAGCAAATATACAAGACTTCTTATAACTTATTCATACAATCAGTCATGTAAACGAACATATTTTCATTTACTACTCAATTTGTACTAAATTACAAGATTTTATTCTTCATGATGCTTAACAGAATCAATCAACTTCTGTTGTTTTGAATTTTGAGCTGATGATCTATGAATATAGAGTCAAATAGTAGAAGCTCGAGAAGAGATTGATTCAACACCATCTCAGAATTCTTAGTCTATCTTTATCTACATGACTTTCCAAGTTTAGTGTCATTCCATCGTTTGTCCTTTTGAACCAGATATTCGTGTGAACAAGTCTCTTGGTAAGGGACCCCGAAAAGACACTTAAGCTCAAGTCAATGCAGATCCAACTAACTTGCTGTGATCAAAACCATTCTTTTTGAACGTTACGGAGAGTTCACATGTTGCTTACAAATGAGTGCAAGCTCATTACAAGACCATTTGTCTCGCCTAACAAGAATCTATGCACAGAATGTGTTCAACATTCAATATACAACTTAACTTTGGTTCATACATTTCGAACATATATAGACAATGTTTCAGTCTCCAGAGATTCTTACGCTTCAAGTCTGAAACCAGAGCATACTTCTCAAACTGATCATGTCTTCTTCTCTATATCCAACACCTTTTCAAGATCAATGAGCTTCCTTTATTTTGAACCTTGAACTGACATTTCTATGATTGTAGAAACATTAAATGGTAACTCAGGAAGTCATAGTCTAAGTGTTATATCAAACCCAAGCTCTTTGTAATAGGTCATGAGTGATTGTCCAAACATGTTTCATCGTTTAAGATAACACATCCACAATCAATTGAGTTTATGGTATTACAGAGACAACAAAGTCTCAAACCTCAAACTCATTTCAGCTGATGTGTCCAAGACCATACGTCTAAACAAGTATCCACTAGAAATGAGACCAATGAACAAATCATTCGTCACGAATTCAGAGTGAGTTAAATCCTCAAGCTTCAGTGAAACTCTTATTTTCCACAACTTGAATTCCTCCCTCAATCTTGTATATGTTTCAACTTGACATGCCCCCACAGTTCATTAGAGAAAACCTATTCAAAGAATTTCTACATCATGTGACTCCGTTCATATGTCTGAATTTCTTTAAGAAAAAATCAAATGTAAAACATCTATAGCCTGCACTTTTACTAACATAATCAATGAAGAGATAGCATACACAGTCTTAGGTCCACTATTTGTTCTTTAAAACTAGGTATACGAGCCTTTACAAGACAACCCAAACCTATATAAATGACAAATTTGACTAATGACTATGCCATAGTTCATGAGGTGTCTTAGTCATACCTTGTGCAGTACCTTAATCAAGGTCTAGCAAGTTGAAAGTATTGCATACTCCCCACAGCTCATCGATTAATCCTGCAGTTTAATTCTTGTAAATCATGCTCCTATACAAACTCGTATCAGGCTTCACTCACACTTGATGCTCTCTTTATTGTTTTTCAAATTTTGGTACCTGAGATACACTTCTCATACAACAAACCATTAACAAGTAACAAATAACTCATTGAAGACATGTTAATGCAATAGAAATTTCATAAGATAAAACCACTTATAAAACCATCAATCACTCATATTACTTCATGATCTTTGTTAAATCCATGGACATGTTTCAGTGATCGATTCTTTTCCTTTTCTCTTTGTCATTTGATTCCTTTTGCATGCCGTTAGATTCACTCATGTGCACTAAGTAAAGAACCCATACTTAACCTTGTAACAGCCTGCAGAATGCTTGAATCCTTGTTTCAATTTCCTGAAACAGTTATGATTCCAAAACCTGCAAAACAAACTCTCAAATAACCAATTAGCTAGACTGGAAAAACCTTTTGAAGCTTGTCCTTCAAAACTAAGGCCAAGAATCATTCACTGATTCTAGACCTACAACGAGTCCAATCAGAGCAAAAAGTGTTGCTCCAATGTCCCTTTCATTTTCTGAATCCTCTTTGTTCTATTGATCCTTATCTTCTTCTTGAATTAAAACGAGGCATAGTCTCTGTAACTCTCTTCGTGTGCTTAAACCCATAATTAATTTAACTCCCATCCTAGAAATTTCTCGGAGAGTTAAATCAAAAACATTTGCCTAAATCCTTTTTCTTCTCCGACAACTTCAAAGACTCCACCACCAATTGGCTCGATAGTTGCTGCTTCTATTATGCAACTTCAAGATCTCGCTGAATCAATCTTAGGCCTTGATTGGTAAAGCCTAGAGCATAAATATTAGGGAGCATAGTGCTCTTTTTAGATACCAATCATATTATTTTATTTGAGCATTAAAGAGAGCATAATGCTCTCTAAATGCCTTATAGGTCAATGCTCCTAAATAGAGCTTTTCCTAAGCCTAGAGGATTAAAGCTTGAAAAATTACAATTTTACTCTCACTAATCTAATTAAATTTCTATAAATATTATTGTAAACCTAAACCTAAAATTAATCTCTAATTACCTGCAATAAAAATTCGAGTCTATGCAACACAAGTCAAGTCAACGTATACACTTCTTTTTCTTTTAGTCCACAAGAATCTCTCTTGTGCGCCGCCATGTGCAATGCTTTTCAAAATCCTTCTTTTTTACAAAATCTTTCTTTTTTACATTTTTTGTGTTATTTTCAGCTTCCCTTTGAATCCCCTGCCAACAATGATTTCTCCTTGTCAGTTCCCTTTTGTAAAAGATAGGCTCTTGGTGGAAAATATCTTACTGGCAATAGAACTAGTTCAGGGCTTCAACTGCAAGTCGATTTCGCCAAGAGGTATGTTAAAGGTTGACAAAAAGAAGGCTTTTGATACTGTAAGATGAAATTTTATGATCCGAGTACTACAAGCTCCAAAATTTCCAGATATTTATATCTCATGGATTAAAAAGCGTATTACATCACCTTTCTTTTATGTGTGCATAAATGGCTCACTTAAAGACTACTTCAAGGGACATAGAGGTCTACGGCAAGGTGATCCTATATCTCCGTACTATTTCTCCTAGCAATGGAGGTTTCTCTAACATGCTCAAGTCAAAGTATGAAGCTGGTCAAATCGGTCACCACCCCTTGTGCTTGCAACCAATTATCACTTACCTATCATTTGCTGATGATGTTAAGGTGTTTGATGGGAAACTCACCTCTCTGCAGGGAATATCTAACACTCTCAATTTATTCTACTCTATCTCGGGTTAGGCTATTGATAAGGAGAAATTATTGTTGTTTCACGCAGGTATGAGTCAATATGATAAGGATAATGTACAGAGCTTTGATTTTATAGAAGAATATATGCCAATTCAGTACCTTGGACTCCCTCTCATGCATTACAAGTTGTGAGTCGCTGAATATTCTCTCCTCATTGACAAGATTGCCTCAAAGTTCAGTCATTGGGCTACCAAAGTTCTCTCCTTCTCTAGACGCCTAGAGTTAATAAAGTCTGTTATTGATAGCCTTATTAACTTCTGGATGACTGGTTTCAGTTTGCCAAAAACTTGCTTGAAGAAGATCACTCAAATGTGCTCACAATTCTTATGAGGAGGAGACCATACTAGGAGATCTATGCCAAAGGTGGCTTGGGCTACATTGTGTCTGCCAAAATCAGAAGGTGGTCTGGGTTTGTAGGATTTCATTGGCTGGAAGAAAGTTTTACTTCTAAATTGATTTGGATTATTTTCTCATCCTCTGGTTTGTTATGGGTTGCATGGAACAAGTCTCATAAACTCAGCCGAGACTCATTTTGGTCAATAACACAAAAACAAACTGACTCTTGGATTTGGAAATCTCTTCTAGCTCTTAGACCCTTAGCATCTCAGTTCTTATACTGCGAAATCGGAGATGGTAACTCTGCTAGTTTATGGTACGATAATTGGTTGGGATCTGGCTCCTTAATCTCCGTCTTTGGTTCAGAGGCTCCTATGAGATTTGGTATTCCTCAGCACTGCACTGTCTCTCAAGCATGCCGCAGTTCAGAATGGAATCTCCCTCCTTAAGGATTGCATCCCAGGTTCTAGGGAGCTTAGGGAATTGCTCTTTCATTCCCTTCTTCTCCTAACTCCGGTGAAGATCAATTCTATTGGAAGAACAACACTACATCGCATAAGGTATTCTCCTCAAAACTCTATTTGGAAACAGGTTAGGCATATTGAGGACAAGAATCAATGGGCCTCTGCAGTATGGTTTCGATTTCCTATCCCAAAACACTCATTTACTTTTTGGATAGCACATCCAAACCGTCTCCCTATACGAGAAAAGCTTTCAAATTGGAACCAAACTGTGTCTGATGCTTGTTGTGTATGTAGTAACTTTATTGAGTATAGAGACCATTTATTCTTATGGTGTGATCTTGCTTTATCACTTTGGCTGAAACCGGTGTATCGATTAGGAGATTATCCGGCCATTTTTGCATCATGGTCTGTCTTCATTAATTGGTTTAAAACAAGGTGTAACGCTCAGAAATCTCTTCTTAGGAAGCTCTGCTCTCAGGCTCTTATTTTTCTCATTTGGAAAGAAAGAAACAACATATTATATAATAGAGTCTCCTTATCAGCAGATCAAATCTTCGAGATGTTCGATTGTATCATCATTTTTGCCTTTAATTGTTTCATACATTGCCAATTCCATCCGCATCTCAATGATTTCATTCACTACACCGTGTCTTAATAGATATTATATATATATATATATCGATTTGGGAAGTTAGTGCTCTATAAAATCCCTCAACCTCAACTAAAGTTAGGCTTTCTAAAGTTAGATTATGATTAGCAGCAAATACATAACGGATGATATTCCGAGGCAAGCACTATTGATTACCTCCGCACAAGTCCCCCATAGTGTAGTTTAAACAATTTTCCCTACAGAATTAAGAGTGTAACCAATAGCTAAGCAGAAGTACATAGGTAATAATACTAATGTTATTGCAAATCTCATTTCACTTACAATTGTCTCTCATTTCGAAATTTATATTCTTTGTATCTTTCTCGTGGATATCTAAAATCTGCATATCTCCGATGCTTACCACTTATCCTAGAATATCTGCAACAAAACATCACTAATTAGTAAGGATATGTATTGCCAAAACAAAATAACAATTATTTATTAAAGCAATACTTACAAACCAAAACTTCGGTTTTCAGATCTCCACCAAAAACAACATCAAATTTAGCAAGACTTACAAATGATTCATCTATTACATGATCGCAATTTAGTGATTGTGCTAATGTATATGAATCCAATCTTGTACACAAGATCTCGTAGCTTGAAATGTCCGTAATCTTTGGTCAAAACAAATTTTTTAATATTATTTCATTGCTCAACAACAAAGATGTCAACAAATTTTTTAATCTTTTCTGACAACAGCTCTGATTTTTGTTCCCTTGAATAGGTGTAAAATAACAAATAGTTTAGTTAAGTCTACACTTCAAAAAAGATGATATCATGTTTAAAACTTCAAAGTATAAAAAGAGTAATGCATTTACAGATTTATCTCTCCAAGAATGAGCTCATACTACAAGAAAACTGGTGATTTGCAATTACAATTTTCAAAGGAAATATTCCACTACAAATTAGTGACTTTACTGCGATAAACTTGCCATAAAGGGTAAATCTCAAAAAAAATGTCTCGCACATTTGTGCTAAATTTATGAGAAACAAATATATTCTTGCAAAACCATAGCAATTTTGCGATGATATTGCGATAAATAAACCCCCTAGTAAATTTGCGACGTTATTGCATGGTTTTGAAGTTCGGTAAGACTAGCTGAAACACATTTGACAGCCTCAAAAGTGATACTCCTGCCATATAAAGTATCTAATATTTGCAATAGAAACTATTTTCCTCTCAGTCAACTCACAATTGTACCGCAATTCCCTCGCGGTACTATAGTTCATGGCAATTCCCAAGCAATTTTTTCTCTATCCTACAAATACGCCACTATGAGATGAGAGTAACATACAAAAACATAAACACTTATATACAAAATGAGAGGAAAAAAGATTTTGGAGATATAGATTTTCAATGTGGAATAAAAAAAAATGGAACATGAAGTGTTTGCGTTACGAAAAGTATGTATAGTAAACTTGTTTATTATATTTTTATTAAATATTTCCAGAAAGAGAAGCTTGGAGATGTGATCCCTGATTTTCTAGTGTTTCTCAAAGAGACAAAATGGAGGCCGAATGGATCTTTTTGTGGACGGAAAATAAGAGAAGATCTACAATGGTGTCACTTAGAAGAGAATGTATCTCGCAGACTAACTCCTCCCACGAAGAACAAAATGTATACATAGGTATGTTTGTTTAATTTATTCTAAATTTATTCTATTTAAATTTTATTTAGATACTAGTATAAATTATTCTTCTTAGGTCGCTCCGAGTCAAAAGATGATAATATATGGAGTCGGTTCACTGCAATCAAAGATTGATTCCTATATTACCTCTACGTCGACTTCATCTCGATCTAATACATGTTCCACAGTTCTAAGGAATTTGTAGAATCTGAGTACTAGTTGATAGCGAGTTAGACCATTAATATATCATCATATGATGACAACTTCAGCTATTTGGCAACGAACGATCTGGTGTTAGTATATATGGTTTGCGGCAACAATTCCACGAGACATGCATTTTGGTCCGGATCTGGAGAAGGATCTGGTACAAGCGATGAAAGATGGCCATAATTTTAGGTTTTTTATAAAATACATTTGTAAGGTTTGATTTTTTCATAAGATATTTTAATTTAAATTAATGTTATTTTAATTTTATATTTTATATATTGAATTATATACTTTTTAATAATATTACATTCAACTTTTAATTGTTTTTCCTTTTCGCTACAAATACCTTGCAATAGCTCCAAGGGAATTACACTAAAATATAAACAAATACTTGCTCGGTCTCAATACAACCTCACGTTTCCCACACAAAATTTTAATAATTTTATGAGTAACTGCATAAAAAAAGGTTGCTACAAATTTACGATGAGTTTTTATTGCGCATTTTTTTGTCATTAATTACTCGCAACCTTGGGAGGAAATTACAATGGAATATAAATAGACACTTGCAATTTTCTCGTAAAGATTCCAGGGAACTTTTGACAAAACGAAAATAATAGCTCGTAATATTACCTCGCATTTCCGACACAAAATTGTGATAATTTTTGAGTAACTGCATAAACAAAACCTGCTACGAATTTGCCATTGATTTTTATTGCAAGTTTTTTATCATCTAATTACTCTCAATCTTGCAAGGGAATTGTGATTGAGTTTTGTGAGAGAATTGCGAGTGTTTTCAGTTTGCGTATAAAGATTTGTGATGTAATAGTTACCATCTTTAGTGTCTCGTGAAAGATGGAATTACAATAATTATTTCCATCGCAAACTACATTTTTCTTGTAGTAAATATCTTTTGTTTCACTTTAATAAGAACTGAAGAACAAGCTTAAGGGTATGATTGGTAAAGCATAGAGTTCTAGCATGAAGGAGTCTAAGTATAAAAGAGAATAGATGAAGCTATATGTTTTTAATATTAAATTTATGATATGTGATTGACAAAGTAGTGAGTAATTAAACATAATATTACAAAACTAGACACTATAATTTATTCTTAGTATTATCTATAGGATTTAATCAAGAATAAAAGTGTAATTTAATTATGTTTAATGTTTTTTGCTCGGAAAAAACTCTTTTTTAGAACATATAGCTATTGAGCATTATGGAGTCCTTTATGATCTATTTCATGCTTATTTAAAATAATGTTGATTGGCAATTTAGAGCATTATGCCACCTAATATGCTCTTCCAATCAAATTCTAAGTGAGTTTAAAGTAATCAAAAGGTGGAGAAAGAATATTAGACTAATTATATACTCTCTTCGTTTTAGTTTAGTTGTCATTCTAGAATTCTGCACACATATTAAGAAAATATGTAAATGTTCTCTTATGCCCTTAAATCATTTAATATTTTATTTATTTAAGTAGGACCAAATGAGATAATTTTGTATTAAAAATTACATTGGAAAACGAGAATGACAACTAAAATGAAACAAAAAATTTAGCCTAGAAAGACAAGTAATATAAAACGGAGGGAGCATATAAAAGAGAGGATGTCTCTCAAGCATCCGACACATAGCATTTTTTAGAGTGCCACATTACTACTTAAAAAGCTCTCTCATCCAATTAAAAGAGTCCAATTATATACATCAGCAATACTCTTTAATCAAATATCCAATCAAATATCCAATCAAATCTTAACATTTAAACACATCATCTAAGAAAACATAATATGTTTGGTAAAAATAAATATATGAATGACCTTTTGTTGTCTCTGTTGTTTAATTACTGATGCTAATATCAATAGCTTGGGAAAAATGACAATGATGAAAGACCTTTCATTCTCTTAGCTCAATGGCAAATTAGGATAAACTAGATATAATACCTGTCGTTATCGGAGATGATGGAGAGTTCAACGGCAATGACAGCGGTGCGATGGAAGATTAGGAGAGGCTAACAGAACTTAATGGAATTGATGTGTTGGATTTCGATTTGCTTTGCTCGACTATCACGCTTCAAACTCAGGGAAAATAGAGGAAAATCAAGAGCTCAGAGGGAGAAGATGCAACAGAAATGACTACAACAGTGTTTTAAGACTTTGAGAAAGCAATGTCAGGGATTGCTTTGAGGATCGTCATCTCTGTATTGAATCTGCTTGGCTTTTTTCTCTTCTCATATTATTTTTTAATTCAAAAAGCATTTTATTAGTTTTCGATGGAAGATCTCACAAACGAAAATCTAGTGTTCTTTATTCATTTTCTCTATTTTCTACTTTCTTTTTTAATCTATTTAAACTATGGCGTTTATGTTCAACATTTGGTGTATAATGGGAAATATGTATTGTAGTTAGAGTTAGTGAGTTGTTTTATGATTGCTGAAAGAATGATTATGTAAAACGAATCAATTCACTTACTAATCATGTGTCTCTACGCGGCATATTATGTATGACTAATAAGACAGAATTAAACATGCTTCTCAAACCCATTTTTATGTTTTGCGGACAAGATAAACAATAACTTCTAAAAGAATGCAAGACTTGGATATGTGGGAAATCAAAGGAGACTATGGTACTGATTACAGAGACCGTTTTCGAAGTTGAGAAGAATGGGGTAGAGCTTAAGCTTAAGGATCAAATACATGAGAAAGTGACATTTGATCAATGTTTCTATATTTATGGTGGTCTTGAGCAGCTTGAGGTAAAATACTAATTCATGCAAATCAAGGCCAATTTATTCTTGGATAACTAATTTTCGATAACTTGATCTTCTTTTCATGAAAACTTTAAAAGGTATACTATATCTTGATCTTAGATGTGGATATTAGAGAAGGTACACAAAAAAGTAGTGTACCCAAAACTTTTTGGAAACATTCACTGCACCAAAGACTTTGTGGATACATGAAAAGTTTTGAGGACCATTTGGAGGGTATTAAGGTGAGAAATGCAATCTTCTTGACATTTTTAAAATATTTGTAAGTCCCACATTTTTTTGCTCAATCTATATATGATATATTAATTTGAAATGATTAAAAGTAGAGTCTCACGTTCAATTTTTTTTTAATCATTAGGTTTAAATATTATTCATATTTTAACTATTACATCTATCTCACCGAATGATTTACATAAAGTAATCTTGCGGTGTAGCGCAGATACTCACCTTGTAGTTAATAACATATGGGAGTATTTTTCAAAGATTGTAGTGAACTTATCACAAAATTTGTCTTTTTATTTCAAGATAATGCTTTTTAACAGATAGTAGTAGTGTAGATATTTTTATCAATTATTTAAATTTAAAAATTATATATCAAAATTACTTTACCAAAAGCAAAATTTGTAAGACTAAAATACTCATAATTTTGTTACGATATTGTTCCTTGAATTTAGTGATCATGTTTTGGATTATGGCATTCTTTTGATTAACAACATCACATAGAAATAAGTCTTTCACATATAATACTATTTAATTTAAAAACATGATCAATATAATATATTTACTTAAATAGTTTTGCTCTAATTTTATTAAATCAAATTTAAGTAACATTTATGAAAAAGTATTAATATATAATTTTAGAATACAGATTATGAAAATTAAAAGATAGATAATTTTACTTTATAATTTATAAATATATCAGAATTATGAAAACAACGACAATTAATTTAGTTAATCAATATTTAAAATTACTTTTCACCCAAAAAAATCAACATTTAGGAAAAATCCCACTAAAACTCTCCAAAGTGGTTTTATTGACCATTTAAACCTTTAAAGTTTTTCACTTCTATAATAAACCCTTACACTTAATTATTTTCTAACTTTAACTATGAAAGCGACTTCCGTTATTGAATTAGTCTATAACACATTTTCTGTTATATTGTTGTTATAATCACAGTTATGTTATCCGTTTACTCTAATTTTAAAATACTACATGCAATTAAAATATAAAAAATAGAAAACAAAACAAAATTGAATTAAAGAATAAGATTTACCGAAGAAGACAAAGTAACAGAGAAAATAAGCTTCAATCAAAAAATTGAAAAGAGGATAAAATAATTAGAGCCGTGATTGAAGGTATTGTGAAAATCAAACTGTGTAACAAAAACTTCACAAGATGATTCTAACACACAAATGATCCGTCAAAATTCAGTTTCAGTCTTTTGTTCCCAACAAGTATCTCATCACCATGTCCAAAGCTTTCCAATGATCTTTACCAGGATATTGTGTGTACCTATTTAGTCTACTAATTGCATAGGCTACATCAATGCTTGTACAGTTCATCGAATACATGATACTGCCTAGAATCTTAGCATATTCTGCTTGTCTCACACTATTAGCTTTGTTCTTGCATAAATGAAATAAGGCATCATAAGGAGTTCTTGCCTTTGGTTTCTCCTAATAATTGAACTTCCTTAAGATCTTCTCTATGTAGTGTGATTGAGACAGAGTGAATGCTTGACTTGTCTTCGTGACCTTCATACCAAGGATAACATATACAACATACAAATCCTTCATACTTAATTTTGTACTCAGAAATTCTTTAATCTCATTAACTATCTTAATACTTTTCCCTATGATTAACATGTCGTCCACGTAAAGGCAGTTGATAACATAGTCATTATCTGAACTTTTACTGAAGATACAAGTGTCACAATTGTTGGTTATAAAGCCATTATCCAACAATGTTGAGCTGAACTTCTCGTACCATTGTTTTGGGGCTTGTTTAAGACCGTAAAGAGATTTTTTAAGTTTGCAGACCTTGTTTTCTTGTCCTTCTAAAATGAAACCTTCAGGTTGCTGTATATTTCTTATGTCAAATCTCCATACAAGAATGTCGTTTTCACATCTGTTTGATGAACAAACAACTTGTGATATGAGGTTATATCGAGAAGTAGTCTTATTGATGCAATCCTTGTTACAGGTGCGTAGGTATCAAAATAATCTACACCATGTGTTTTTTATAGCCTTGAGCAACTAATCTTGCTTTGAACTTATCAATAGAACCATATGCTTTGAGTTTTCTTTTAATGATCCACTTACACTTCATTGCCTCACAACTTTTAGGTAAATCTGTGATTTCCCATATGTGATTTGACATGATAGATTCAGACTCATTTTTAACAGCTTCTTTCCAAAATACTGCGTCAACAGATTTCATAGCTTCTGAGTACGATACTGGATCTTCTTCTATCAGAAAGGTGAGGACAAATCTTTCACTTAGCTCATCATGTTCTACTAAGAATCTGGTGATAAACTCAGGTCCAAGTCTGTTACAGTTCAGGCCTTTTTTCTTCTTCTAAGCTCTGATACATCACTGTTTATGTCACCTAAGTCTACAGATCTCTTCTTGTTAACTATTTTAATATCTGAGAATTCTTGATGTTCTCTTGAAAGGAAAAATTTTTTTGAAGAACTCAACGTCACGTGACTCTATTACATGACCAAATACTTTGGTTTCAGAATCAAAAGTCAAACATCTGTATGTTGTAGAGTTGGAGGCATAACCGATGAACACTGCATCTATAGTCTTAGAACCTATGTTTGATCTCTTGATTTTTGGTAAACCCCATTTAACCAAATATCCCCAGACTCTAAGATAAGACAGATTTGGTTTGTGTTCTCTCCATATTTTATAAGGAGTAGAAGACATACCTTTGTGGGGAACTTTGTTGAGAACATAGCAGGCTGATAAAATCGCTTCCCCACACAATGCATCAGGCAGCCCTGAGCTGATGAGCATTTCATTCATCATGTTTTTTAAAGTTCGATTCTTCTTCTTTACAATTCTGTTCTGTTGTGGAGTGTAGGGAGCCGTTTTTTCGTGTATGATACCTTCCTTAAGACATAGTGCTGCTGCTCTCATATTCACATCCCCTATCAGATTGAGTTCTTTTGATCCTCTTGCTAATCTGGTTTTCTACTTTAGTTTTGTAGTTCACAACCATGCCAATGGTTTCATCCTTCGAGCTTAATAGATACACTTCAGTGTACCTAGAACAGTCATCTATGAGAATTACATAATATTTCTTACCACCTCTACTTACTGTATTTTTGAAATCTGCAAGATCTGTGTGAATCAAGTCCAACACTTGGGACGATCTTGAAACCGGATTAGAGAATGGTTTTCTGAAATGTTTTGCTTCAGTGCAGAATTCACATTTAGGAAGTTCTTTATCAAGTTTTTCAGGTATCACGTCATATTTACTTAGCTCTTTAATAGATTTCACATTCAAGTGTCCTAATCTATTATGCCAAAAGTTCAAATCACAAGACAAATACACAAAAGCATCTTTCATTTCATTCACAGTTTCAAGTACAAACAAGTTTCCAATACAGAAACCTTTACCAACATACTCTCCATTTTTAGTCAAAACCATTTTCCCTGACTCAATGGTTTGCTTAACACCAGCAGACATTAGTAAAGCACTAGAGATGAGGTTTCTACGCATGGTGGGTAGAAAGAGCACTTTAGTGAGGGTCAGTACTCTACCAGTTCAAGTCTATCTCACCTGTACCTGGGACCTTTAGTGGTCTTGTGTCTCCTAAGTACACGTTGTCATATGTTGATTCATCCAGATGCTTGAACAGGTTCTTCTGATTGCATATGTGTCGAATTGCACCAGAGTCAACAATCCATTCCACTTTATGAATCAGAGAGTTAGCTTCAGTTACCATTGCAACTATATTCTCAGTAGCTGTGTTCTCTACATGATGAACTTTGGTCTCATATTTTTCCTTTTGTAGAAGCTTGAAATCTTGTTTCTTGTGTCCTTTTTAATTGCAGTTTCAACACTTCAACTTCTTTTTGAAATCAACATCATTGACAGCAGAAATCTTGTTGTTTTTCTTCTTTAATTTCAACTTCTCTTTGAATTTGCTTCCTGAGTTTTCAACAATATTAGCATCAGCATTCGAGAAAGAAGATTTGAGACGGTTACCTAAGAAGCTTCTGTTTGCATCTTCAATCATGATATCCTAGATGAGTTCATCTAAACTCATTTTCTTCTTATCGTGTTTTAGCTTGGATCTGTAATCACCCCAAGAAGCTGGCACCTTATCGATCAGAACCAGAGCTACTAAGTGATCATCAATTGACATTCCTTCAGCTTGTATTTTGGAGATGATTACTTCATAATTGTGCAATTTCCCAAGTATTGGAGCATCTTCTTTGATTGTAAACGAAGTCCATTTCGAGGTTATGTACTGCTTCTTCCCTTCATCTACTGTACTGTACTTTTTTCAGATTTTCCCAAATTTTCTTCGCTGATTTGAAGTTAACATAGACATCAAAAAGTTTCTCTGAAAGATGCTTTAAGATGTGACCATGACAGGTTCGATTATGATCGTCTAGTGAACTTTCTTGTTTCTTTCTTTTCTGCTTGAAACGAGTCCATCTGGACCAAATGCATCGGCTTCGACCGATGAAGATGGGTCTTCAAGAAGAATGCACTCTAGACCCAATTCTTGAAATAAAAAGAGTAACTCTTGTGACCATCTTCTATAATTCTCTGCGGTAAGAGGAGTTAGCTTAAAAATATCCGGAATTGCAGTAAACTTCAACATCTTCTTCTGAATTTCTAACGATGTAATTTGCTCAAGATTGTTAGATAATCTGATTAAGATGAGGAAGAATATAACCTGAAACAAAAAAATGATAGACGGTGAAGACGAAAGACAGAGGCGAAGCAGGGAGCTTCTGAACTTGAGAGAATTAGTCGTGCCCTCTAATTTTCACTAGATCGAGAACAAAGATGCAATCAGAGTTGAACTATGTGGCTTAGTGCTAAGAAGAACCAAGCTTCAAGATTCTTTAATGACGAACAAGAACGAAGAGAGAAAAGCTTAAGAGAGAAGAGTTTGGAGTCAATTCCAGATTAGTGATTTTCTCATCTGTTGTTCTATCCCAAATCTAAACTCTGAGCTCAATTATATAAGCTTCAGAGTCGGTGTATCAAAACAAAATTACAAGTTTATTATCAGAATATTTAGACATGTATTTAATTATATGAACTGATTAAGTTTAATCTGATTATGTTCTTCAACAGAGTCTCAACTAATCAAAATCAATCATATTGATAAACAACATCCAACAGATTGTCATTTTAACAACATCATCACTGCATAATATAGGAAACATGTTACAAATTATGAACACAAATCATATAAATCTAAAACTCAATTTTCCCCCATATCCAATTTTTCTCAAACCCAAGAATTGACAAATTCATAATTTAAATGCACTCAAGACCCAGAATCGAAAAGCAAGCAGCCACTTTCGAACAAGGAGATACTGACCCCATTTTGGTTTTAAGGCATTCTTCGACTTCACTTTGTCTTTGATTGTCGTCTTCTTCGTTTTCTTTTTTATTCTTTTCTCTACGGTAAGTTAATTTAAAATTAGAGTAAACGGATAACATAACTGTGATTATAACAGCAATCTAATGAAACATATGTCATAGGCTAATCAGATAACAGAAGTCACTTTCATGGTTAAAGTTAGAAAATAATTAAGTGTGAGGGTTTATTATAGGAATGAAAAATTTTAAAGGTTTAAATGGTAAGTGAAATCCACTTTGGAGGTTTTTAGTGGGATCTTTTCCATTTAAAATTACTGTGGTTAAATTCTCAGTTAATATCAATCAAATATAGAAAATGTTTTTTGATATAATCACCTAACGACAAATATATATATATAACATAATATATTTACCATTTTTTGAAGTTTTTTGAAATGAAAGCTTCACAAAAAATATCTCAATAATTTGAATTGTTTCTTATATTATTTTATTAACGAAAGATTCTACAAGACACAATTTTCCAGCTTTGGTTACGAAAGGTTTAATCAAGAGAATAGGGAATGGGAATACGATAAGAGTTTGGTCTGATTCATAGATGGCGGATAATATTTTTAAATCAGCACTAGGATTCGCACAAAATATTTACCCGAACCTAAAAGTATCAGAATTGATAGACTCACAGACACGTTTATGGAGAAAGGCTTTGATCAAATAATTATTCATTCCACACGATGCTGACTTGGTTTTAGGAATTAATATCCCGAGAAGATCAACTACATACCGCCTTGGATGACATTATGCTAAAACTAGTTTTTATAAAGTGAAATCCGGATACCAGGCATAACAAAATTTATCATTAAGTACGACTGGATCTTATGGTCAACACATTCAGAACTTACAATCTCAAGTATGAAAAGTTAAGGTACTGTATAAAATAAAGCATTTTATTTGGCAAGCATTATCTGGACAACTAGTAGTCAAATCAAATCTCATAAGATGTGGCATAAATTGTGATGAAAGATGCGACAAATAAGGAGCAGATACGGAAACAGTCAAACATGTCCTTTTCGAATGTCCTCAACCCATTCAGGCCTAGGCAATATTAATACATGCGGGACAAAATTTTCTAGGAGTCTATATCTTTTCAAATATCGATCTTGGAGATTACCAAAAAAGGAGGATTATCTGAGTTTACCTTGGATTTTATGGCAATGAAAAGGCCTTCTTTAATAAAGACAGAGATCTTTGAGACATTTTCCAGATGGCGGAAAAAAAAGCAAAAACATGGGAAGAAGCACAACAAGGAAAAATTGGATTGATTGGTGGCACTACTGCGATATCAAGACATTCTGATAAGTCTGCTGTTAGACTGTTAGCAATTAATTTGGTTTTTACTGGCTATAGGTACATGGTCGATGCTTCATGGAAAAGCTCAGATCTACTACTCTCAGGCATGGGCTGGTATTGCTGCCCTCATGATATATAGGGAGTCAATTTGGGGGTATAGTGTATTAGATGTAGCTTATCTCTCCTGCACTCAGAATTTGAGGCGCTTCTCTCGGCTATGATCTGTCTCATATCTCTCCAAATTTAATTTGGAGGTAGAATTCTGTGTAGATTTCACCAAGCTTGTGAAGATGATAGAGAATCTCCAAGCTTGGCCAGCTTTTCTACTATATATGGATGACTTCTCAAGATTATAGGGCTACTTCAGGTCTTGCTCTTTAGTTTTGATCCCACGCACACTTAGTCATAAGGCTAATTACCTAGTTCGTAGTATTACAAGTTATCTAGAAATAATCTATTTGTGAACAATGTACATTTTCTTCAGTTTCAATTGTTATAAATGTGAGTAAAGATGGCAAAAAGAATATATATATATATATATAATCATATAGTAATTATATACTATTAAAAAAGAAAAATAAATAACAATTTTTGTGGATAATGATAATACTAATATGGGATAGTCATTTAATACAATACTAGCATTTAACCTATGCTATAGCGTAAGATTTGATTGTTTTTTCAACCCATGTTTATTTGATAATATTCATGTTGATACTCAAACCAAAATCAACCAGAATCAAACCCGACAAAATACCTCAATGGGTCATAAATCTTTATATTTAGAAAACCAAACCCGAAGCCGAATCGGAACCAAATAAAGAACCAAATTTTAGAGTTTTTCTATTAAATTTTTATTTAATTTTAAATTTTTATATAAAAGTACTTGAACTCAAACTCGATCTATACATAACCAAATTCTATATGAGAAATCTATGTATTTGGAAAACTAAACCTAAACCTGAACAGGAACCTAATAAGGAACCAAATTTTAGAATTTTTTTATTTACTTTTTGTAAATTTTTAATTTTTTTATAAAAATACATGAACATGAACACTATCTGTGTCGAACTAAACACTATCCGAGAAATAAAAATATTTAAATAAGTCTTATATCAAAATAACCAAAATACCAAATTAAATGAAGTAAACCCGATAAGATATCAAATATTCTTGCAGGTTCCTTTTTCCCAGGTTCTTCCATTTATTCTAATATGGATCACCACGTTTGGAGGCTCTCACAAAAAGGGGAATTTTTGAGTTACCCTTGAATTTTCTGGTTGCTATGAAAAAACAGAAATGAGAAAATTTTCTCTAATAAAGGAAAAAATCCAAGAGAGATTGTGCTGGAAGCTGAGTCTGAAGTCTTAGCTTGGACTACAACGCAGGACAAGAATAACAAAAAAAAGTGGAGTTAGTCCGCCTAGCGCGACTGGAATCTCGAAGTCTATAATTAGACCTATAAGGGCTAATCCTGATTTTCAAAGTTACAAATGTATGGTAGATGCTTCATGGAAGGATTCTGGTTTGAATACAGGACTAGCTCTTTAGATATTAGAAGTAGAGTTTTTGGTTGACTGCTCAGAATTAGTGAATATGATCGAAGATCCTGTGTTTTGGCCAGCTTTTTTACCATATCTGAATGATTTCTCAAGACTCTGAAGCTTTTTCAGGGTGTTTTCTGTAGGTTCAATCAACGTACCCTCAATCATAAGGTTGACTTCCTAGACCGACGCGTCAGAGTTTTAGCTAGGAATTCTGTGTTTGTGAATGATGTACCCCTTGTATGAAACCCGTTTATTCGTAATTGAGTAAAGTTGATAAAAAACCGATAAAATATCAGAATATGTCCTAAATCTACGTATCCAAAAAATTGAATCTAAACCCGAATCAAAATTGAATCAATAACCAAATTTGTAACCAATATTTTTATTAAATTTTAGCTTTCTTAAGATTTTTTCTATTAAATTTTTATTAATTTTAAATTTTTATATATAAATTTGTAACAAAACTTATCTTAATCCTATTTTTAAGGGTAGTTACGAACCATATGTTCCTATAGTTTATAATACAGTCAAAATAAAAGTGTCTTTCGCTTTAATATATAAGACTAGGGTTCAACCCACGCTATAGCATGGGATTTTATTATTTTTTCAACCCGTGTTTATTTGGTTTTTAGATTTCGAATTAATATTTTGAATATTGTTTTCAAAATATTGTTCTAGTGGTCCAAAACCCAAACCGAAATCTACCTGAATTAGAAGAATCTAATCCAAACCAAACCCGACAAAATACTCCATAGGTCCTAAACCTATATATTTGAAAGAAAAAAAATTGAACTCAAATCTGATATGGAACCAATCAAAAACCAAATTTTAGAGTTTTTTTAAATAATTTTTTTTCCAATTTTGAATTTTTATATAAAAATACCTGAATCCAAACTTGATCTTTACCATACCAAACAATATCTGAAAAATAAGAATTCTGAATATATCTTAAACCAAAATAACCAAAATACCAAATTAAGTAAACCAAACCTGACAAAATACATGAATGCATCCTAAACCTATGTACTGGGAAAATTCACTCCAAAACCAAACCAGAATCGAATCAATAACCGAATTTGTAACCAAAATGTTTTTTTATATATTAAATTTTAGATTTTTAGAATTTTTCTATTAAATTTGAATTTTTATAAAATTATCTGTAACAAAACCACTGTGATCCTATTTTTAAGAGATTGTTATGAACTTAGGTTAATTTATCCTATAGTTTATAATACATCCAAAATGAAAGTGTCTCCTGCTTTAATATATAAGACTAGGATTTAACCCACGATATAGCATGGGATTTGATTTTTTTTCAACTCGTGTTCATTTGGTTCTTATATCTGTGTTGATATTTTGAATATTGTTTTCGAAATGATGTTCTAGTGGCCCAAAACTCAAACCAAAATCAACCCAAATTAAAAGAATCTAATCCAAACCAACTCCGACAAAACACTTCATGTGTCTGAAGTCTATATATTAAAAAAAAATTGAACCCAAACTCGATATGGAACCAATCAAGAACCAAATTTTAGAGAATTTTTATTAAATATTTTAAAATTTTGAACTTTTATATAAAAATACCCGGAACCAAACTGGATCGATATTTTACCAAACTATATTTGAAAAATAAAATATCTAAATATGTCTTAAACCAAAATAGCCAAAATACCAAATTAGATGAACCAAACTTAACAAAATATCAGAATCCAATCCAAACATGAACCAGAATCGAATGAATACCCGAATTTGTAATCAAAATTTTTTTTCATTAAATTTTAGTTTTTTTGAATTTTTCTATTAAATTTTATTTTTTATATAAATCGGGAGACACTTCCATTTTGATCGTGTTATAAACTTTAGGATAAAAATTATCATATAATTTATAACAACCCTTAAAAATAGGATCAAGGTGATTTTTTTTTGTCAACAATATTGGGCCACAACTGGCCGGCCCATTAGCCAAGTTCCTGCATAATGCAGGCGGCGAGACTCAATTCCGGGATGTGCAAGTGCACCTGCCATTTAGTGGACTTACTCCTGCCACTGGACTAAAGGCCACTTGCGGATTAAGGTGATTTTGTTACACATTTTTAAATAAAAATTCAAATTTAGTAGAAAATTCTATAAAAAAAATTAATATAAAAAATTTTGGTTATAAATTTGGTTATTGGTTCAATTTCAGTTTGGTTTTGGATTAGATTTTCCTCGTACATAGAATTAGGGCATATTTTGGTACATTATCAGGTTTAGTTCATCTAATTCACTATTTTTATTATTTTGGTTTAAGACATATTCAGATATTTTATTTTTCAGATATAGTTTGGTGCATCATACATCGAGTTTGGGTTCATGTATTTTTATATAAAAATCCAAAAATTGAAAAACAATAATTAACAAAACTCTAAAATTTGGTTCTTGATTTTTTCCATATCGGTTTGTGTTCAGTTTTTTTTTAATATATAGGCCTAGGACATATATAGTGTTTTGTAGGGTTTGGCTCGAATTGAATTATTCTAATTTAGGTTGATTTTGGTTCGATTTTTGGGTCATTAGAAAAATATTTCAAAAACAATATTCAAAATATTAACACAGATCTAAAAACTAAAATAAACACGGGTGGAAAAAAGGATTAAATCTCACGCTATAGGCTTGGTTGAATCCTACTCTTACATATTAAAGTGGGAGACACTTTCATTTTGACCGTGCTATAAAATTTATGATAAAATTAACATATGGTTTGTAAGAACCCTTAAAATATGTCTAAGGTGATTTTGTTACAGATTTATATATAAAAATTTAAGACTAATAAATATTTAAAAAAACCTATAAAAAAAAGAATAATATTAATATAAATATATCGATTACAAATTTGGTTTTTGATTTGGTTCAGGTTCAGGTTTAGACTCGGTTTTCTGGGAACTTAGATTCAAGACCCATTTATGGTATGTTTTTGGGTTCGGTTCCTCTAATTCGGTATTTTGGTTTTTTGATTTAAGACTTACTCAGATATTTTTATTTTGTGGATATTGTTTGGTTATTATAGATCGAGTTCGGATTTAAAGGTATTTTTTTATAAAATTTTAAAATTTAAAACAATAATAAAAAAACTCTAGAAAGCTAAAATTTGGTTCTTAATTTGGTTTTGGTTCGGGTTCGGGCTTAGTTTTTTGGATATATGGAATCAAGACTCATTTGAGTATTTTGTCAGATGGTTCGTCTAATACAGATCAATTTTGGTTCGAGTTACCGTCATTGAATCACTAACTCAAAAAAAAAATATTCCAAAATATCAACACGGATCTAACAACCTAAACGAATAAAATTTGAAAAACAATCAAATCCTGCATTATAATGCGAGCATAATCCTAATCGTTTTTGAAAATGGTTGGCCTTCGAACCTTGAAATGTTATAAAATTTGATGCGAATCACATTTGTAGGATACTTCGGATATTTGAAATAGCCATAAAATATCAAAAATAATGGTGGAAATTTTGCGTGAATATCTTGTGGATATGACATTCTTCTGAGTTCGAAATGGTCGTTGCTCACTTAAGTTGACTGTAACAGTCTTTTGTTGGTCGGGGAAAGGGGCAGAAAACCCCTTAATTTATTTAAGTAGAAAGAGAAATTAAGAACAAACGTGTCTAGGGAATGAAGTGCCTCTTACATCATCTAAAACAATTGACATAAGCTCATCCGGATGATCAGTCTGTCTATGAAAATCAAACGGAAAAGAAAACGCATAGTTAGCAAATCCATATGCTAGATGGTTAGCTTTCTTATACACATGCGAAATATGAACATTCCAGTCTTTTTTTAAGAAGCTTTGGCACAAGCGTACCAGGAATGACAGAGAATAAGAATCTTCAATCCATGTCGTTAAGAAACCCACCACCAATTCAGAGTCAATCGCAACCTCTAATTTTGGTACCTTATCTTCCCACGCGATGTAAAGTCCATAGTAAACTCCTATAGCTCGGCCAACGAGCCGAACATATACCAATATGAAGTGCAAAACCATCCCACCAAGTCCCTTCGTGGTCTTGCAACACTCCTCCCGCAGCGGATAGACCCGGACTACCACGAGACACACCGTCCGTACTTAACTTAATCCATCCAGCTTGAGACTGTGACAATCTTGTAATATCATAACGACTTATCTGCTATTTTCCTATTTTATCTGTTAAGGTCAATGAGTATTTTGAGACCCATAAAGACGTAAGGAGTAAAACCATTAACTTGAAGTTTAATGGGTTGACTTCAATAGTAACATTCAATCCTAGTTTTTCATAATTGGAGGTATGATATTGATCGACACTGTCTTCTTTTGACATTATCTTCTTAGTTCATGTTAGAGCCATTAATTTATTACCTTATAGAGTTCATTTTTGCTGTCTTGACGAAGACAGGTGTTGGAAAGTCTTGGTAAGGAAAAGTTTTATACCATAAAGATTCCAAATTAGTAATACTGTTTGACTTTGAAGTCGATGGGTCTACAAACCAGAGTGAAAGAGATAACGTTTAAGTACGCATTTTAGAGGAGCAGAGAGAGTTAACAAAAGAAAATAAAAGAACAAACGAAGCGATTAATTCTCTGTTTGCTTTTCCATTACCAATGATTCGAGGATTGCTTCTGGGAATTATTTGGTTGATATTTTGTGTTTGTCAATCACTTCAACAAGAGACGACCTTTTTCTTTAACCGCTTTAATCAATCTAATTCTCAGCTTCTTCTTGACGATGGTGCCAGAATCCTTCCACGAGATGGTCTCCTCCAACTGACGAATGCAACTGAACGTCAAAAGGGTCATGGTTTTTTTGAAAAGGCGTTTGATTTCTCACCATCAGAACCAATCTCGTTCTCCACACATTTCGTGTGTGCACTGCTCCCTGCAGGTGATAAGAGTGGCCATGGCATGGCCTTTGTTGTGTCTCATTCTACAGATTTCAGTACAGCAGAGCCAACTCGATACCTGGGCCTTTTCAGTAGATCCTCAAATGGAGCTAATTCCACACGTGTGTTGGCTGTTGAACTTGACACTTCTCTAGCTCCAGAGTTGAATGACATCAGTGATAATCATGTTGGGATTGATTTAAACAGCGCGATTTCTGTGAAATCTGCCAACGATTCTTATTTTTCAGATAAAGAAGGTAGGAAGATAGACATGAAGCTCTTGAGTAAAGATCCTATCCAGGTTTGGGTGGATTACGTAGGAACAACACTTAATGTTTCACTTGCTCCTCTTCATACCCAGAAACCAAGCCGATCTCTTTTGTCATCAACATCCATCAATCTTACTGAGATTATAAAAGGTCGAAAAATGTTTGTCGGATTCTCTGGTGCAACTGGAACAATCATGAGCTACCAGTACGTACTTGGGTGGAGTTTTAGCAAAACAATGGCCTCGCTGCCAAACATTGACATTTCAAAACTCCCTAAAGTTCCTCATATTAACACTAAAAAGAAACCTAAACCTCTGGCGCTTGATGCTCTGCTTAGTTTGATAGCTTTCATAGTTTTGGGGATTCTTGTTGCAGCTTATTTGTATAGGAGAGATTTGTACGCTGAAGTAAGAGAAGAATGGGAAAAGGAATATGGTCCACACAGGTACTCCTACAAATCTCTGTACAAAGCAACGAAAGGGTTTAACAAGAATGGATTCCTTGGGAGAGGAGGTTTTGGTGAAGTCTACAGAGGAACTCTTCCTCGAAGCAGTGAACTGAGAGAAGTCGCAGTGAAGAGAGTCTCCCATCACAGTGAAGGTATGAAGCAGTTTGTCACTGAGATCGTGAGCATGAGGAGTTTGAAACACCGCAGCTTGGTTCCACTTCTTGGGTATTGCAGGAGAAAATACGAGTTACTACTGGTTTCTGAGTACATGCCAAATGGTAGTCTTGATCATTACTTGTTTAACCCTGATAGATCAGCTCTCCCCTGGTGGAGAAGATTTGCGATTCTTAAAGACATTGCGTCAGCTCTTAGTTACTTACATACAGAAGCTGACCAAGTAGTTATACACAGAGATATCAAAGCTGCAAACGTTATGTTGGACACAGATTTCAATGCAAGGTTGGGAGATTTTGGTATGTCCAAGTTATATGACAGAGGGTGTGATCCAAGCACAACAGCCGCCGTGGGAACTGTTGGTTACATGGCACCTGAGATTACAACAATGGGAGCTTCCACAGCAACTGATGTGTATGCGTTTGGTATATTTTTGCTTGAAGTAACTTGTGGAAGGAGACCTGTGGAACCTGGCTTTTCGGTGGTAAAACGTTTTCTGATCAAATGGGTTGGTGAATGCTGGAAAAGGTCTTCTTTGATTGATGCTAAAGATCCAAGGTTGACAGAATTTGTCAAGAAACCTATTTGAGTGTAAAGGTGTTCTTGTTATTCAACGAAAGAGAAGACAAGCCTTATATACTTACAAGTTAATCTAGTGTGATTGAATACAGTAATTACTAAACTACCCAAAATAACATTACAA
>OVBA01001977.1:0-38015 GCA_900406435.1 Lepidium aucheri
ATATTTCCTAGTAACAATACAACCTAATCCAAAACAGACAATATAACATGGTATTTAAATTAATGTTATGCTTTTATTATATAAGAGATATATCAATAACTATATGTACTTTTTATTTCTGCATTTGAATATAACCAAATAAAATGTGGTAAGAGTTATTTTGCTACTAATCAACCGATCATTCAAAATCGGTAATTAAAATTGGTGTTTTTTATTTGTCAAATCGAACTTCTTATCTAATATCAAGGTAGATTAAGGATAAGCCAATTTTTTTTATCAACAATTGGATTGACAATTGGTGTTTGTAAATAAGCATTTAAATTTATTTATGGATTAATCTATCTAAATTATAAAAAAATTTACAATACGACATAAAATATTAGAACTAATCCATCTAAATAATATAGTTTAGTGCCGAGTTGCTTTTAATCTAGTGATTAGGATGATCCAGCAAATGACTTGGTACCAGGATTAGATTTTTATCCGCTGTATTATGATAGTTTAAAAAAAAGGATTTTAGGGGTGAGTTTTAGACTTGGATCGGATATTGTCGATCCAATTGTTGACAAAAAATATAGTTTAGTGTATTTATATGGAGAATCTAGATACAACTATTAGTTAAGAAGATAAGTAAATGTAGTGTTAGGTTATATTGTTTTACTAGTAATCATAGTTATTAAAAAAAAAAAAATTTCAAATATTGGACCGCCTGAACTATATTCTAAACATCACATCTTAATTCAGTTTTAATCTATTATATATAACGAGAATGATTCAATTATCTAATATTAAGCCATTAACTATATCATCCTAATCATAAGACCGAAAAGAACTCGACATTAGTTTTAAAATTATTTACAATGGATTTGTTGAATTTTTAGTACAATAATTGAATACATGGTGCAAATGACTTTTAGTCTAGTGGCGGGTGGTAAATTCACTAAAGACAGGCGCATATGCACCAGAGATCAAGTCCCATCACCTACAAAATTTATGTAAAAATTTAGCTAATGGACCAGCCTTTGTGACCCATATTGATATTGCCGTCAACAAAAAAAATTGAATACATGGTACGAGATTGTAAAAAAAAAAAGAAAATGAGGTGAATTGTACTTTTTGTTGAATTAAAAGTGAAAAAAGAGTTACTAGAAGGGTAGAATAATAAAGTTGTAAATGTGTCACTTTGTAATTTTTCTTTTTGATTTTTTTACTCATCCATTTATCTATTTAAGAAACCATATATTTTATTATTTGTCACTCATTGTTAACACTCTAATTCCAATTCAAAACAAATTCATATTTTTCCCTTTCTATCATGGCTAGTAGCATCAACCTTAACGCATGTTTTAATCCATTTTTCCGTCGACCCGTACCCGGATCCAGCTCATTCTTCATCAAAATCCAACCTCTCACTCTCCGTCGTAAACTTAATACCGTTGTTCTATCAGTCCTCCACGAAGAGCAAAGTCTCAAATTCGATGTCATGTCTTACATGATAGGGAAGAAAAACTCCATTAATAAAGCTCTAGATTCCGCCTTATTGCTCCGAGAACCGATCGAGATTCACGAAGCAATGCGCTACTCGCTCCTTTCCGGTGGGAAGCTAGTTAGACCCGTTCTCTGCATTGCCGCATGTGAATTAGTCGGGGGAGAAGAATCCGTTGCATTACCAGCAGCTTGTGCTGTGGAAATGATTCAAGCAATGTCTTTGATCTTGGACGATCTTCCTTGTATGGATAACGACGTTATCCGTCGTGGAAAACCAACAACACACAAAGTTTTCGGCGAAAATGTTGCCATTTTAGCCGCAAACGCACTAGTATCACATGCGTTTGAGTATTTAGCGACGTCGGTGGATGTTTCTCTTGAGAGAAAGATTCGTGCTATAGGAGAGTTAGCTAAAGCCAGTGGATCAAAAGGACTACTTGGAGGTCAAGCATTGGATTTAGCAAGTGAAGGAATGGACCAAAACGACGTCGGATTAGAGCTTCTTGAGTACATTCACGTTCATAAATCGGCCATGTCGATTGAAGCAGCAACTGTTTTAGGTGCAATTGTTGGCGGTGGATCTGAAAAAGAGATTGAGAAGCTGAGGAGATACGCGAGAAGCATAGGATTGTTGTATCAAGTGGTTGATGATATCTTGGATGTTACGAAATCGTCGGAGGAATTAGGAAAAACTGCTGGAAAAGATTTGATTGCTGATAAATTGACGTATCCGAAATTGATGGGACTTGAGAGATCCAAAGAGTTTGCAGAGAAGTTGATGAATGAAGCTGAACAAGAGCTTCAAGGATTTGATATGAATCAAGTGAAACCTTTATTGGGTTTAGCTAATTACATTGCCAAAAGACAGAAATAACTCATGAATGGTAATGTAGTAATATGATTTAGAAATCATCGATAACATTTCCATTTGTGAATTTCATTTAAAGAATCTAATCTCTTTCAATTCATAATAACGTCAATGATCAATCTTAATACAAAATATGACATAACGTAGGAATTTGCAGGTTATCTTTAGTACAGTGGTATGCGGTAAATCCACTAAATGACAGACGCACTTGCACATTCAGAAATCGAGTCTCACCACCTACATTATATAAAAACTTGGCTAATGGCTCGGCAAATTGTGTGTTAACCAAAAAAAAACTTAGGAAATTGCTTAATTCACCAATTATTGTCCCCATTCGAACTTCGTAATCAATGATTTATGACAACTCTAGTAATCTTGTATTGATTTAGTGATACAATGCATGCTTTCGTGCTTGTCCATCTCTTCCACATGTGGCTGATTGACAGTCACATGACAAATTGTGTTAGAGGCCAAAACTCGTACACGGCACATCGTACTATTTGATTGTCGTAGTCCGTCACAGACAAAACATCGAGCTAGGGACCAATCTAGATATATTACACAACATTTGTGTCGGATTACGAGTTAGACTCTCGATATTAAGTTGGACTCAAGTTTATCAGTTGGACTCATGTTTATGAGCTGAACTCAGATTGTTGTGGGTCGTGAACTATTAGATGTTATTTTGGTTGAGATGTGTCTTGAAACTATGAAGAATAAGTATCTAAAATTAGGTCACTCACATATCATGATATTCTCTAGGTCTTTTATGCAGAGCCATCACAACTCTGTTAACGTGTGATAGAAGGCTGACATATGTTAAGAGTGACACACAACTAAAAAGAATTTCAGAAAAGAGGAAATATATAAATCAAGGTTTCTCAGAATTTCGATATGAACATAGAGCGCATAACTTGGTGAACAAGGCTTGAAATCGGGTCATAGACATGGACAGAAGATTGAGCCACTTCCTGGTCCTATTCTTCGTATGAAGCATAGTAAAAGAAATTCTGCTTAGTGCAATACATCGTAAAATCGTAGTATGATGCATAATAAATAAGATTAAGAAGTATGGTCTTCGAGTTACCTTTATGTACCTCTACCTTAATGTTATGTATTCTCAAATAGTTTCAACATATTATACAACATATTTTTATTACCAATTGGATCGTAAAATCATATCTATAATCCAAATTTTAAACTCTATCATCTATAGAGTTATGCATCTATTTAGAGTCAAACTCTGGTGAAAAAATCTGTAAAAGTATTAACTATTTGGTTGAATCCACCTTACCACCTTCAAATAGGCAATTTATTTTTCTGAAAAATTCAAATATATAGTTCACTGTTCACTAATCAAGGCTTAAAAATGGAAAAAAAATAGTAGATTTTATTTTCCGTAATATTGACATTCAAGATCTCACAAGCATTTTTCTTATAAAAAACTAGAGGAGTGTTTCTCTATATTTCTAATGTGAGATTTTTTTCCAACTGTAGAATTTGTATTTTTCAAACAACTAACCTTAACCACTCATTTTTTTTAAAAAAAAATCAATTTTGATATATGATGAATATCACTATAGGATAATGTTCATGGCAAGAAATCCATTAAAAAATTATCACTGTAAAAATCCAATATTTTATCAGAAAAATTGGATTCAATTTGTCAAAATTAGTGTTTTTCCTATATCAATTTTTTTCTTAGTAAATCAAAGACATAGTTGGTTAATGTTTTAAAAAACAAGAAATGTAAAGCTGGATCTATGATCTTTTTTTCATCATCTGGATCTATGATCTATATAATAATAAACAAATAAATAATTAAATATCCAAGGTGTAAAAAACAACAACAGACGAAAATACTAATTTTTTTTTCTTTGTGAACGAGGAAAACACTAATTATTGTATTAATTTCATTATTTATTGTAAATGCCAGGTTGGATTCGTATTTTTCACAAGTGTATAAATCTATTATATAATAAAACAAATAAATAAATAATTCTTTCTGGTTTTTAAAAGCCATCTCCGTCCAATCGCTGTTCACTCTCACATTCATTAGCTACAATGAAATATTTTAGTTAAAATTTATTCAAATACCTTTTTCTGGATTGAATTTGGTTTAGTATAGATCGAATTTAGATTTGAATATTTTTATATAAAATTTCAAAATTAAATAAAGATTCAATAGAAAAACTCGAAACAAACTATAATTTGGTTATTGATTTGGTTCGAGTTCAGTTTTTTTAGGTACATAGATGGAGGTCCCATTTGAATATTTTTTTCAGGTTCAGTTCCTCAAATTCAGATCAATTTTGCTTCAGATTTTGAGTCTTTAAAACTATATCTCAAAAACTATATTCCAAAACATCAACACGAGTCTAACAACCTAAATATACACGGTTTAAAAATAATCAAAACGTATAATTCTAGTAGATGTTTAAATGTTTAATAAAAGAAGGAATCTAGATTTAGATCTATGATCTATAATTCTATAAAATAATAACAAATAAATAAACATGTAAAGTTTTTAAAAAACGACAACAAAGGAAAACACTAATTATTGTATTATTTTTTCATTATTTATGGTAGATGCCAGGTTGGATTAGTATTTTTCACAAGTGTATAAATCTATTATATAATAAACATAAATAAATAATTCATAATAATAAGCCGAATTGTTCTCAGTCTGGTGGTTAGGATGATCCAGCTAATGACTTGACACCCAGGTTCGATTCCTACCTGCTACATTATGATAGCTTTAAAAAGGAATTTTAAGAGTGGGTTTTAGGCTATGGATCGGGCTTTATCGATCCAATGTTGACAAAAAAAAATTCATAATAATAAATAAACAAATACTAATTATTTTTGGTTTTATCATAATCATCATCGTCTCCGTTTTTAAAAGCCATCTCCATCCAATCACTGTTCACACTTACATTCATTATCCACCATGAATCTAAACAAATGTTTTAACCCATCTATCCGAATACCCATACCCGGATCCAACAGATCCTTCATTAAAATCCAACCTCTCCTTCACCGTCAAAAACTCACCACTGTTTTATCAGTTCTCAAAGAAGAAAACATCAAATTCGATTTCGTTTCTTATATGACCGAAAAAGCAAATTCAATCAACAAAGCTCTCGATTCTGCTATCCCAATCCGAGAACCAATCAAAATCCACCAAGCAATGAGTTACTCACTCCTCGCCGGAGGCAAACGAGTAAGACCAATTCTCTGTATCGCCGCATGTGAATTAGTCGGTGGTGAAGAATCAATCGCATTACCAGCAGCTTGTGCTTTGGAAATGATTCATACAATGTCATTAATCCATGACGATCTTCCATACCTAGACAACGACGATCTCCGTCGAGGAAAACCAACGAATCACAAAGTATACGGTGAGGATATTGCGATTATAGCCGGAGATTCGCTATTAGCATTTGCTTTTGAGCATTTAGCGATGTCGAAGAATGTTTCATCGATAAGAATGATTCGTGCGATTAGTGAGTTAGCTAAAGCTATTGGACCTGAAGGATTAGCTGCAGGTCAAGTAGTGGATTTAGCTAGTGAAGGAATGGATCAAACGACGTCGGATTGGATTTACTTGGATACATTCATGTTCATAAAACTTCAATGTTGCTTGAAGCAGCGGTTGTTTTGGGAGCAATTGTTGGAGGTGGATCTGACGATGAGATCAAGAAGCTGAGAAAATACGCGAGATGTATTGGATTGTTGTTTCAAGTTGTTGATGATGTTTTGGATGTTACGAAATCGTCTGATGAATTAGGGAAAACTGCTGGGAAAGATTTGATTGCTGATAAGTTAACGTATCCGAAATTGATGGGACTTGAGAAATCTAAAGAGTTTGCAGAGAAATTGATGAATGATGCTCAAGAACAGCTTCAAGGATTTGATTCTAATCATGTTAAACCTTTGTTGGGTTTAGCTAATTACATTGCTAATAGACAGAATTAATTCTAATGGAAGGTTTAATTTATGAAATAAGGAACTTACCAATCATGTAACAGAGCCTCTTATTGAAGTTTTTCCCTTTTGGACCAAACTTATTTATAGTTCAAACTAGCTCTCGGTTTTTTTCCATAATTTCGATTTCGGTATGTAGTTACTACATACCGACTAAAATTTGGTTTGGTTTTATTTCTAAATGATTTTTTCATTGGGAGAAATTCAAAAATGGCCTTTTTGATTTGTCTATTTTTAAAATTTACTATTTTCTTTGAAAATTGGGAAAGAGAAATAAATATGAAATGGCACATTTTGAAACGAAACATATCAAAAATGACATTTCTTAAAATTTCTCTTTTTAATATCAAAATATATATAAAAAATTTGATTACTTGTAACCAAAATATTTTTAGTACAAATTAATTTTGGTTTTTATATGGTCCTGTTTGAAGAAGAAAGAACCAAAGTTACCTAAAATATTAAGACCAAATGGTTTTTATACTAGAAATCAAAATCAAATCAAATATCTATTTTCGATTTGATTCGATTTAGTATTTGATTCCGGTTTTGATGTGCAGGACTAATTAAAACCTTAAATTCTAGCTTTACTAACTGTAATCAAAACTGATAATTAATGAAGGTTTTGGCCATATATTTTGTGTTTTAAGATTATGTAATTAAGAGATTAGATAGATTAGATCTCGATGATAAGTTAAATTTATCGATTTTAGAAATGTAGTAACCAATATATACCAATTAAAATTTAGTTTGGTTTCGATTTCAAATAGTTCTTATATCCAAATATCGAAAAGTGTGAATACTTGTAACCAAAATATTTTTAGTACAAATTAGTTTTTGTTTTTATATGGTTCAGAGAATCGAAATTACCTAAAATATTAAGAATGAATAGTTTTTTACCAGAAATCAAAACCAAACCAAATATTTATTTTCGATTTGGTTTAATTCAGTCTTTTGATTCTGGTTTTGATGTGGGAGACTAATTAAAACCTTAAATACTAACTTTACTAGCTGTAATCAAAACTGAAAATTAATGAAAATTTTGGTCGTATTTTGTGTTTTAGGATTATGTAATTAAGAGATTTAGATTAGATCTCGATGATAAAGTTAAACTTATCTCTAAACATGTTATTAGTAGTGGCTTGTGAGATCTCTCCACTTTCTTACATAATTTTAATCGTGTTTAATTAATTTAGAATACAGTTTTTTATGTAGGGTCAACAATTAAATAATGGTATCTAAATCGTGTGTCGTATTAGATAGTTGTTGGTACTCAGTCTTCATATAGTTTATAGAAAGTGATGTATTTTTGCTTTTAAAAAGAAAGAATAAAACCGTGACGATGTTGAATCTGACACGATACAAACTAATTGAGAATGCAACAAATTTTATAATCAATTAAAAAAAAAATTATAAGATCCTAACAATTCTTTAAACATTTTGAAAAATTCATACAAGATCCCTCATATATTACTTAAAAAAGCAAGAAATTCTCTTCTTCTTTTTTTCGTTCTCGAACCCTTACATTTTTGGTATTGAGTATCTTACATTTGTGGTAGCTAGTCATAAAACATTTTTTTTGGGTGTGATTAGTAACATTAAACTAGCGATGATATGTAAAGTGATCACAGTCTAGTGGCAGATGGTAAGTTCACTAAAAACAGATACCATTACACATTTAGAAATCAATTTCTACTATTTACATTATGAATGAATCTGACTAATGAGTCGGTAAGTTATGATCCAGTACTAAAAAAAAACTAGCAATTATATTAACAATTGTTTATTTTACTACCAATCAAAATGATGTTTGAAAGCAGTTAAAAAATTTTTATGGACGTTTTATCAACCATTATTTTCAATTATCTATTTTTTTTTGTCAACAACAATATTAATATTGAGCCACAATAGCCAGCCCATTAATCTAATTCCTACATAAATTTTGTAGACGATCAGACTCGATCCCTAGTTGTGCATGTGCACCTGCCTTTAGTAGACTTACCACCAACCACGTTACTAAAAACCACTTGCTCTAATTATCTATTTTGAAATCGTTTTCTAGTCAATCATTTACTTTTATTTCAATGTTTTGTTCGAAATTATCTATCTCTGAACATTCGGGTTTTCGGTTCGGTTTGTTCAATTCTAAAAATATAATAACTAATAAATATCGACTAAAATTAGGTTCTAGTTAAAGTCACTAATGAGCCTCCTTCTATACTTTCAACTTACTGTTGAATGTTGAAGTCATTTGATTCTAGATGAAACTCTATTGGGCCAATGGCTTCAAATTTCAAGCCTCGATGACTTATCAGTTTTGTCTTCCTGTTCGAACAAGAACAACAACGAATTAAAGAAAAAAAAAAAAAAAAACAAACTTTTTTACTTTCTCATCGGTTTCTTCTTCAAGTCTCTCTTTTTATCTTCCTCTCGTTCTTTCATGGTTTTTACTTTAAAGCCAAGCCATAGATGAGTCCGTCAAAACCAAATCGAGAGTAGTGTAAGACTTTTCTCACACACCGCGTGAGAATCAGTCTTCTTCTTCCTCAGATCTCTCCTTTTCCTTAAACATTCTTCAATCATTTTCTCTCACCTTCTTAAAGCGTACAAGCTACCTCTCTTCAAGTCAATTTCTCAAAAGTAAAACCCTAAATTATCACTCTTTACCTTTAGATTAGTTTCTTCTGCTTCTAATCGCATTTTCAATTACCAAATTCATCTTCAATTTCGAGGTAATAGAATCTCATTTCACTTTTTTACAGACTTTCTGCAAATTTTATACTTTTTACTCTTGTGCTCTAAGTTTTCTCTTTACAATGTCGGTTACAAATTCAGATTGTTCCGTAAGATTCGGCATAAATTTGGTTCCTTTAAGCTATAAATCAAATACCCATTTTCGATTTTTATCATTTCACATTACTTCTTTAGCCTCTGTTGCTATTCATCGAAGCTGCTCAAAAGAGGTTTGATTTCTAATTTGTGGTTTTTACTCTCTGGTTAGGTTACTAATTTAAGCAGTTTTATAGATAAGGAAAGAGAATGATGGGAGGAAAATCTAGCAAGAGTAGAACAAAAGTTGAATTTGGTTCACCTTCGACGCCTGTACAGATCAAGATAAACTCAGAGTATTCAGAGCATTTGAGTTCATATGAAAGAGCTTGTAGTGAAGATCCAAAGCTTGAATCGTTTGACTCTGCACTTCATGAACGAACTAATCGAGTTATTAACAAGCTTGCTTCAGGGGTAGAGGTCAAGTCCTTGTCGTTTGATTCGCTTAGAGAAGTGACACAATGTCTTTTAGACATGAACCAAGATGTGGTTAAAGTTATATTGCAGGATAAAGAGGATATATGGAATAATCAAGACATGTTCTCTCTTGTGAATATGTATTTCGAAAGCACTGCAAAAACTATGGAATTCTGTTCTGAGCTTGAGAGTTGTCTCAAGCGTGCTAAGAGGAGTCAAATGATTATTCAGTATGCTGTTAAACAGTTTGAGGAAGAGGCTGAGATTCCGGTTAATGGTGATAAGGAGAATAGAAAGTATGAGAAGACGCTTGAGGAGCTTAAGAGGTTTACATCAGCTGGTGAACCGTTTACAGAAGAGTTCTCTGCTCTTTACGATTTGGTTTACAAACAACAGGTTTCGATGCTTGAGGAGCTTCATAAGCTAAAGCGTAAACTCGATAAGAGACTTAGAAATATTAAAACATGGAGAAGGGTATCGAATGTAGTGTTTATGACTGCGTTTGTCTCTGTGCTTATCTTCTCAGTGGTTGCAGCTGCAGTGGCTGCACCTCCTGTTGTGGCAGCTATAGCTGGTGCATTGGCTGTTCCTGTGGGATCCCTTGGTAAATGGTGCAACACTATGTGGAAAAAATATGAGAAAGTTGTTAAAGGACAGAAGGAGATTATTACCTCGATTAGAATCGGGACTTACATATCAGTTAAGGAGATGGATAATATAAGTGTTCTTGTGCGTAAAGTTGAAGTAGAGATTGAGTCTATGTTGAAGAAAGCTGAGTTTGCTGTTACAGATGAGAATGAAGTGAAGCTTGTGATAGATGAGATCAAGAAGAAGCTTGATGTGTTTACTGATACCATTGAAGAACTTGAGGAACATGCTCGTAAGTATTGTGGAGATGTGACTAAAGCTAGAACCGTGATTCTGCAGAGGATAATCCGTTACCCTGCAAGTTCACCGAGCGATGAAGCTCCTTGGTAAGAGACCTTTTACCCTTAAAAGCTAGCTCGATTACTCGGAAAGTCGAAAAACTTGCTAACTTTAGAAGTTTAGAGAACAAAACTATGAGCATTCTTATGATTTATGGATAGTTTGGATTGAGTTTTTTGTGTTTTCGATTGATGATCAGGACGGATTTGATATCATGAGCAGACAGATTTGGATTCGAGTTGGTTTTTGAAGATTGTTCGTTTGTTTTCTTTAGCATAAGTATTATGAAAAGCTAAAGATATCTTACTTAAATGTTATTAGTTACCTTGAGGTAACCTTTGCTCAATACATTAACTAAAGAGATGCTTGTGAGAATTTGTGCAATAGACTTTTGTCTATTCATATGTATTAAACTATTAATCGATGTTGTACTTTTAGATATATCTTTATAATTGAATGTCTATGTGCTTAGTCAAGGCTTAGAGGATTGATCAAGCTGGATTCTTAGAATTAATAAATCAATTAATATTTATAAAAATGTTAAGACGTGAAGAGTTAGTTGATGAGTCGAGGGAGGGAAGTTTCTCAGAAAGTCAAAAGAGACATTTTAATGTTTTTTTTTTCTCTAAGCAAAAGATTTTATAATATTTACTGAAAATTTCTTAGTCTTGTGATTTAGATTTCATTTCGCTAATGATTATATCAAGATTTCTATCTATCCTCGCTATAACAGAGATTATAAAAGGATTGTAAACTATCCACAGGACTTTATCCATTCACTTGTTAAAAAAAAGAGTACAATATCTTCCACAAACTATGCAGGTGGCGGAATTTAATCCCGAAACATGCAAGTGCGTCTGCTTTTAGTAGGTTTAACACCTGTTAGTAGGCTAAAGACTACTTGTTTTCTTTATTCATTTTTCTTTCTTTTTTTTTTCTTTTTTGAGATTTTCCATTTTCATTTTCATGTGTATGAATTCATGTTTATGTCTATGAATCTATGTCCATGTCTGTAAATTAATGTTCATGTCTATAAACTCATATTTTTGTCTATGAACTCATGTGACCTGGAAAAGCTCTTTTCCGTTTTGCCAGATGTTATTTCCATATTGGCAGTCCAATTCTCCATGTGCTAGATGTCGTAATTATAGACAACAAGGGATGTTACTTTGATTTTTTTCAATGAATTAATGTCCATATATATGAATTTATGTCCACGTCTATGAATTTATGTCCATGTTTCTGAATTCATGTCCATGTCTCTGACCTAGAAGACAATGTCCATGTCTATGATCTCGAAAACCTTTTTTCTATTTTGCCACATGTTATCTCTATATTGGTAGTTCGATTTTCGCTTTGCTAGATGTCCTGATTATAGAGGTTAAAGAATGTTGCTTTTACTTTTTTAGCGAATTCATATATAATATCTATGAATTGATGTCCATCTCTATTGTAATTTATATTTAGGTCTATGACCTCACTACTCGTGTTTGACTTCTTGATTTTGAATTTGAGAAAAAAATAATGCAAAGGCAAAATGGTTATCGTCCATGCCACAAGTACCACAACATGTCACAGTTTTCAAAGAGAATAGAAGATTGTGGCATATCCCATAGTTTTTAAACTCGTTGGGGGCGTTTAAGACCGTTATATAAGAACATTATCAAATTTGATGGAGAATGTTTCGTTCTGTCATATATATATATGAAGATAATCAGGGGCAGGTGATGGGCAGGACATGGACTCCAATTTGATGAAGCATGTTATCTGATTTCCCATGAAACCCAACGATCTTATGACCTTCCTTGTGAAGCACAAAGCTTGAGTCATCATCAAGTCCAAAACATGGGGAGGTTCTTATGTTGGTCTTAAACTTAAGCATCAGTATAACTTCAAATTCATCACTTCCAGGTACTAAATCATGACTACCTTCCACTGATATGAGGTATTCACTTGGATGATTCAGCTCAAACTACATATAATAATCAGAAAAATCAAGATCAGTATAAATCAGTTTTTGTAATTGCATTAACAAAAGTGAATTATCAATCACCTCTTCATATCGAACTAGTGTCTTGTTCCCATGATGATCTCCAACCACCAGCTCATTAGTGTCATTTTCATACAGGAACTTAATGGAAGCGATACCGATCTTACCTATTCCAATGCAAATCTTTCTAATACCTCCAAAATTAGAGCCATCGTCCCAAAAAGCTCCTCCGTTACCACCTTGAGCTTCTAGCTTTTCCGCGGCACAAGGAGGAGGCATTGGATAAAAATATGCACCGAGAGCTGTAAGTACAGAACAAAACCCCCATCCATGAAATCCGACAATAGCAAAATCTTTGTTCTCGACGACAAAGTCAACTGAAGTCGAACATGACTTTCCAAACTTCTGAGAGGTTCTTCCTTTTGAGGTTTTGAAAGTCAATGACGTAATTGAGCTAAAATGCGCGGGTATGCAAGTCCCCACCACAGATGTAATAAATTCATTTGGATAGTCAACGACAAACTGCAATAAAAACAAAACTTGTATATATATTTCAGGTCGGCCAATATGAATATTTGCCTAAAACAAAACAAAAGTTTGATGTCCTATGATTCAAATTGAAATAAACAGCTTAAAAAAAAATTACAAGACAATGCATTGATAGACATCGAATAATGCATTGATCGGCACAGTATATTCCACACTGAAAGACATACACAAATACTACACTATATAGACATTAATGGACTTTGATACCCCTAAATTGATGATATAATTTGGCGTCTAAAACACAAGCTTTACCGGTTTAGGTCAGAGCCGCTAGTGTATATATACTATTCAACAACTTAATATATATATATATATATATTCATGGGCATATGGTATAGATAAGCTCTTTCAATTTGAAATATGATAACTAATAAGTACCGACTAAAATTAGGATATGTTCCTGAATTGAATATGCAGAATTGAGTTAGTCTCGAAATAATGTTTTACCAAAAATAACTAAATACCTATTAAATATGATTACTTATAACCAAAAGTTAAAAAAATGACCAAAAATATCGAAAAAAATAACCAAAATATTTTTAGTATTATTTAGTTTTGGTTCTTATTTGGAACCGAACGGAACTGAAAACCAAAATAAATTGAAAAACAAAGTTACTAATTATTAGAACCCAACAGTTCTTTGCTAGTAACTAGAACCGAGGCGAACCAAAAAATTTGGTTCCAGTTTTTATGCCTAGGCCTAATATATATAGTTATAGTCGTATAGAGGAATTTCTGACCTCTCCCTTTTGTCCAGGATAACCATCTTGAATTCCATGGTCACGTATTTCGACTTTGCCTTTGTTGTCGTAGTAAAATCTGAGACATAATATATCATAGCCTCCGTAAAATACAGAAACCTTTATAACACCATCGAAAGCACCATCATCCCACAAAAAACCTCCAGGAGTAATACTACTTGGCCATCCTGACTTTGTAGGAGTAATAGTTGTGAAATATGCTCCAAGAGAGTTGAGATTTTGCTCAGCAGATCCATGAAATCCAACAATCTTCATTCTATTGACTTCAAGTCTAAACCTCTTACACTCTTTACTAGATCCCATAAGCTCAGACTTTCTGATGTTTGTAATGAATTGAAGTGCTTGAATGACACCATTATTGTAGTAACCCTCCACACAAACTAGATATTCATTGTCAACAACTTTAATTTCAAACTACAAAACCAAGATTAACTTTAGTATTTACATTATCATCTACATGCAATTGAGATATAAAAATTCTCTTTGGTGATCCGGCTACTACCCAATTAATTCAGGATCCATTATATTAGATATGACTTCTTGTTTATTGCCGATTGTTTTTGAGTTAAAACCTCATATTCTAACTGTTAATTTCCTCTCTTTCTCTTTCAGAGAATACTATGTTCAAAACAATTTTTTTATTTTTTTATTATAACATATTATATTATGAAATAGAAATATTTATAAGTGTTCAAACATGAATTGATTTGTGAAATACATACCAAGTGTGGGGAACCTTTTCCGGAGATAGAACCATGGATTGGTCCACTTCTTACATGTCCATCTTTGTCAATAAACTCATACTTAATGTATTGTATGCCTTCATGACCACTTCGTACATGTATCTTTGTAAAACCCTCATTTTCGACTCCATCATCCCATTGATTACCTCCATTGCCACCTTTTGCTTCGATTCTACTAGGAGTAACCCAATTGAAATATGCTCCTAGAGAGTAGATCCAATCTACAGTTGATGATCCATGAAACCCAATGATCTTTTTTCCCTTCATTGATATTGTAAACTTTTGTGTGCCTTCCTCATGATATCCCATTGGTTCAGAAATCCTCAAGTTAGTTTTGAATTGAAGTTCTTGAATCCCACCATCTTCTGTGTAGTAGCCCTCAACAGATTCGAGATGTTCAAGTTTTAGATGATTAATCTCAAACTGCAAAAAAAAAAAATTTAGTGATAAAGAAAAGATCACAAAAAATTTGTCTACATGAATTCGAGTTAGAGTTTTAACAAAATGAAAATTTGTAATACCGTTTGCGTGAAAGTATAAAACGATTGTCCATGGATGGATCCATCAACTGGCTCCTCATTTTTGACATAGTCGAAACGAATAGATTGAATAGCTTTTAGAGAATATCGTACATATATCTTTGTTACATCATCATGATTAGATTCGTCATCCCAACTATTATAACCTTTTGTGCTCCCTCTGGCCTCATCTCTTTGGGCCATTTCGAACGAGAGAGAGCTGACTTTTTGGTGGAGGAGAGAGAGAGAGAGAGTTGACCTTTTGTTGGAGGAGAGAGAGAGAAGTTGATGAATATAATTGTGATGGATGATGGTGTTATTTATATACACTATACAAGTTTGGTCTTCTTAGTAAATGTTAAAATAAAGGGTCATTTATTAATATTATGACTCGAATTTTGTCAACCAATTCATAGACCTTTCTTTTGTCAACAAATTGTCTAATCCATAGTCTAAATTCTCTAATTGGAACGGAGTAGAAATTGAATTCACTCCTGATGTCTAGCTAAATTAGAGACAACTCAACTGGACCACCTGTTTCTTGGCATTCATAGACGTTTTAACAATAATAATCTTTGATCTTGCATATATAGCCAGCATTTAAACTTCTTTTTTTAAAAATGTACAACATTTAAAAATTTAAGACAAATAAACACCTAATTACTATGAGAGTAAGGCAGGTAACTCGGACAGTTTTGTGGAAACCTCCAAGGAAGAATTGGATGAAGTTGAATACGGATGGAACGGCAAAAGGGAATCCAGGATTGGCTTCAGCAGGTGGTGTTTTAAGAGACCAAAATGGTGAATGGAAAGGTGGCTTCTGTTTGAATATCGGGATATGTTTGGCGCCTCTTGCAGAGTTATGGGGAGTGTACTATGGTTTTTACATTGCTTGGGATAAGAGAGTTGCTAGATTAGAGGTAGAGATTGATTCAGAGTTGGTAGTCGGGTTTTTAACCAAAGGGATTGAGGATTCTCATCCACTTTCGTTTCTAGTACGGTTGTGGTATGGCTTTCTTTCAAAGGACTGATCAGTCTAAATAGTTCATGTGTATAGGGAGACTAACAGACTAGCTGATGGGCTGACTAATTATACTCTTAATTTACCATTAAGATTTCATTTTTTGGTGCTTGCACCGCATTGTTTGCATGAGATCATCGAGGAAGATGCTCATGGCTTTTCGAATTCACGTATTGTTTCACTCTGATTAGTTTTGTTTTATAATAAAGATAGGGAGGTTTCTCCCTGTTTCATATAAAAAAAACTATATGGATACAATCATGCACCTTTTGTAATCCAAATATGGCATTTGTTTGGTTCGACAAATTATTGCATTCAATTTTTTTTTGTCAACAATATTGGGCCACAACTGGTCGGCCCAGTAGCCAAGTTCCTGTATAATGCAGGCAACGGGATTCGATCCCGGGATGTGCAAGTGCGCCTGCCATTTAGTGGACTTACCCCTGCCACTGGACTAAAAGCCACTTGCTATTGCATTCAATTTAGTATTAGAATTATTTATTCAGATTGTATACTTAAATTTTTTTTGTTTGATGGTTAAAATGACTTAACTAATGATTTTAGTATCGATTATATATATAACAAAAAAAAGCTAACAAATTTTGGGTTATTCGGTTCAGTTTGATTTGGTTACACAAACAATAATTGCAGTTTTGATCTTGGCTTAGACCATTAAGCAAGTTGGATCCTCAAGAAATTATATCAATCAATATTTTAAAAAATTTAAGACATGAAGAGTTAGTTGATTACTGGAGGGAGGGATGTTTCTCAGACGAGACATTTTTGTGTTCTCTCTTTAACATTTTTGTCACAACTTGTCTTTTACTAATGGTCCTTGCCAATAGCAAATGGTGATACCCAAGTAGGATTGGCTCATCATGAGAGGGCCCATAACAAACATCAAATCCAATAAAGTTGAGACCAAGCCGGGTTCATTAACGGCACCGGCAAGATTAACACGTACACAGATTCAATTGGCATTTATGATAATAGATTCGATCGAGCGAAATTGACGGACTGACTCAGTTAGAGCGAAATTAATGAAATCATTAATAGAAATAGTGACCTTGTCATATTAATGATAAAGAGCGGATTAAGAGAGTATAAAAGAGAACGAGGTGAAGAAGAAAAAAAGGACACAACTCTAGGCAAAGCGAGACTATTAATTAGGAGTTTACTATCAAGAATTGTAATCTAATTTGTAACGATTTAAAGCATCAACAACAAACAACAATTTTCAGTTGTTTCTGTTAGCAATGAAGTTAGTTAAAGCAATCAAAGGCTTCACTTTCTCCAAATCAAAACCTTGAAGATGTTCTTTAGCATCTCTCTTCAGTTTCTTCACAAACTCTTTCGATTTCTCAAGTCCCATTACTCTCGGATACGTCAACTTACCAACAATCTGATCTTTTCCTGCAGTTTTCCCTAACTCTTCCGATGACTTAGTCTCATCTAAAATATCATCAACCACTTGAAACAACAATCCAATACACCTCGCAAAGTTTCTAACTTTCTCAATCTCTTCCTTTGTTCCACCTCCAATAACCGCTCCAATAACCGCTGATGCTTCAAGCAACGAACCGGTTTTATGAACATGAATAAACTCAAGATTCTCTAAACCAACTTCATTTTGATCCAACCCTTCACTACTCAAATCCATTGCTTGTCCTGCTACAAGTCCTTTAGTTCCAATTGACTTAGCTAACTCTTTAACAGCTCGAACTATTCTCTTAGATGATACATCAGTTTCTGTCAAACGTTCGAAAGCTAGAGCTAAGAGTGCACCACCAGATAGAATAGCTACATTTTCTCCAAAGACTTTGTGTGTTGTTGGTTTTCCTCTTCGAAGATCATCATTGTCCATACATGGAAGATCGTCTTTGATAAGTGACATTGTGTGAATCATTTCAACCGCACAAGCTGCTTGAATCGCTAAACGCTCTTCTCCACCGACTAATTCGCAAGCCGCGAGGCAGAGTATTGGTCTAACTCGTTTTCCACCTGCGAGAATTGCGTAACGCATTGCTTTGTGGATGTTGAGTGGTTCAATGAGTGGAATAGCTTTGTCTAATGCTCTGTTTATTGACTCTGCTTTGCTGATCATGTACGGTTTGAAATCAAAATCAAGATCTGAATCTTCTTCTTTGTCTCTTACTTGGATGGATGAATCAAGAAACTCATGGATGTCTTTTCTAGCGAAAACAGTAGCGGCGATCGGAGATTTGATCGGAATGTGGAGGAGACGGATTAGCCGCCGTGTGGTTGCTGGACTCAGCCGTGGTTTCAGAGTTGTGAACACGAAGTGTAGAGATAGAAAGAAGATTAAAAGATAGAGAAAAATTGTTTGAGCTTCCATTTTGACCAAAACTGATGGATGATTGATTCATCGATCATTCATACTTATTATTTATAATGACTTGTTTTTTCTTGGAATCTACGGCAACGCACGTTGTGGGATCATTACCATAATGATTCGGTCTTGGTTCGTAAAACCGGTTTTGAAATTCCAAATTAATTGAGACATGGTTTGGATTTAAACCGTTTAAAGTCGAGGTTTGGTTTGCAGTGAAGTCAACCAGATAATTACCTTTTCTTTGTCAGAACGTAATGATCCATAGTCCAAACTCTTACCAATATTACATAAATCGAGTGAAATTTTGGTAAAAAGATAGTAGAAATGAGATTTCACCATACCAATTTAAACCTAGTTTCTTTATAGTCTTTTACAACTATAACCAAACCGATAAACGGGTTCATATTAAACCAATTTGAGCCAGGAATAAAAAAATCAACCTCGTTTCATGCATGTTTTATTTTTTATTTTTTCTTGATTACTACGTTTCATGCATGTTAATAACATGTTATCAGTAAAGAGGAGAAGCAAGGTATCTTTCATAATATTTCATTGACATTTTACGTTTCACAAAATCAAAGAATAAATATTTTACGTTTTGTAAACACGAAGTGTAGAGAAGTTTCCTTTTTTTAATCACTGTTTGTTGCGACAAAACATAGAGTAAACATAAAAAGCTTCCTCTTTTAAAAAATACTGCCTCTGGTGTGGAGACCATAGCTGGCTATTGTCCAAAAATAGAAAATCTTCATCGGAATGACCTAAAACCACCAGCACCGAGATCGTGGGGTGGGGAGGTTTCCAGATCTGTAAGTGAAATTATAATCCCGGCTATAGCTAGTTAAGAATGATAACTTCTTATCTGAGTAGATATGGTCCGGTGAAACTTATATAAATTGTTATCCCACCATAGTGTGGTGAACGTTCTAGCTTCAGGGTTGAAGAGTGAAGCATTGTTAGGGACCTCAGAGCAAATCTGTAGGAAACAAGTAACGAGTAAGAAGCAGAGAGGAAACTAACTCAAAAATGGAGAAAAGACTAACCTATGAAAAGAAAGGGAAGAAAGTGTCATATGAAGAAGAGAATGAAGTAATCCACAGAGTTAAAGTTCCAACCTTTGACAACTCAGAATTGAAGAAGAAACATGCATTGACCCTAATAGGCAGAGCAGCAAATCTCAAGCAACAGAGAGTATGGTCCATTATCTCCTTCCTATCAAATATTTGGAATACATCGACAAGCGCTAGGGTCAGATCTGGGCCAAGGGATATTTCAATTTCAGTTTGCAAATGAAGAGGATATGAATAATGTACTGAGGAACAGACCTTATCATTTTGGTAAGTGGATGGTAATACTATAAAAGTGGGAAGAGTCAATGGATCCAGACTTCCCAAATTTCATTCCTTTCTGGATAAGAATCCAAGGTCTCCCAATTCATATGTGGAGCAACGAAACTCTAGCAAGCATAGGCGAAAGCCTAGGAACCCTGGAGCAAGTGGAGATCACGCAAACTAAAGCCAGGATAAGAGTACAAGTAAATGGGTTGAAACCCCTCATCATGAAGACCATAGTAGAGTTTGCAAATGGAGCTGAAGTAACTGTACAACTAATCTATGAGAAGCTGGGCAATCACTGTTATCACTGCAAAAGGCTGAACCACGATATTAAATCTTGCAGCTTTGGATTCAAAAACCCAGAAGAAGAAAGGAAGATGGATCAAAGTAATTCCAACAACAAAAGTTTGGAAATGATAAGCAAAGAATACCTAGATATCAGCCAAACTAGTGGATGGATAGAAAGAGGAAAAAAGAGACAACGTGAATACAATCCCAGCTCAGTGTCTCGTAACTTAAAGCTAAGAAAAGAAGATCAACTGGCAAGAAAGGAGGTATCAAGTTTTTTCCCAAACAGGCAACAACAGAATACCAAATTGGTCTGGCAGAAAGTGCAACAAAAGAAGGATCATGGCAATTCAAAGAGAGAAATAAATACAGAAGTGGGGGCAGAGTCTATTAGATCGTCTCAAGGAAAGTACAAAGAATATCCCAAAGAAAAAGAGACAGATATTCCAGTGGAAGTCTTGGATGCTGCAAGGGAGAAAATAAAGGAACATATGCAGCAATATGTATTAATAGCAGACCCAACTGAGAGTGCGGCAAGAAAGCAAAGGTTCCAAAATATAGAAGAATCTGGAGAGCTGGAAAGAAATGCAGAAAAGATGGCCAGATCAATGATGTTGGATTCAGGAAATCAATTAATGCATGTATCAGTACCTGCCCAAAGTAATCAGATTCGAATCCCAGTGATGCAAAGGCTTGGAACTTTGTCCCCAACTCAACAAGGCAATTCTGAGAGAGTGTTAGCAAAACAAAGGTTAAGCCTCAACGAACTGGAAACTGGATCACCTGGAAGGGGAGAAGAACAGAGTATCCAGAATTTAGAATCAAACAGCTTTGTAGCGAAAACACTAGAGTCAAATGAAGGAACCAATATAAATGACAGAATTCCAGCATTGGAGAGGTTGGAAAATCAAGAAGGTATATCGAGGATTCCATCTAGTCCACCAAAAAAGGGTATAGGGAAGAGAGGTTTTAAGCAACTAGCAGCGCTAAAGAAAATTGACATTAGCCCTTCCTTCTTTAGAGGACCTATACATCGAAAAAGGAAAACCCCATCAGTAAAACCATCTCCAAAAAGGAAGGCTACAATTGAAAGAAAGAAGAATACAAATGCTAGCTGTCAGATAAATCTGTACCCAAGTGCTCAACCGAGAAGGTTGGATCCGTATGCAGCAAGTACATCACGTGATCCAGCTGCCCAAAGCCTAACTAGCAACCATATACCTGAAAAAGGAAGAAATAAGCTGGATTTTCAGAATCCAGCGGGACCTCTTCCTTAAAAATGGTGAGCTGGAACTGTCAAGGTTTGGGAAATCCCTTGACAGTTCGACGTCTAAAGGGCATCAACTCAAGATATAAGCTAGACTTAATTTTCCTAATGGAGACGAAAAACACCGATACAAAAGTAAAACAAATGACGGCTTCATTGAATTTTAATTACCAGGAATTGGTAGCTCCACATGGTCAAGGAGGGGGAGGTCTACTACTTCTTTGGACAGACAGATTAAATCTCAAAATACAGTCAGCTTCAAAAGACTATATAGACGTACAAATTAACTCAGAAGGAAAGATTTTCAACGCAACGTTCATTTACGGCAACCCTGAAAAAGGCAAAAGAAAGGAATTATGGGAAGAATTAACAGCTTTAGCAGAAAAGAGAGCAGACCCGTGGTTGGTAATGGGGGATTTCAATGATATCTTATCCAATGATGAAAAAAGGTCGCACAGTAAGAGCTGAGAGCTCATTTGTGGATTTTCGATCTTTTGTTTCAAAGAATGGCCTCTTTGATCTTCAGTATAGTGGAGATTCACTGTCTTGGAGGGGAAATAGACACAATTATACTGTAAGGAGTCGACTGGACAAAGTAATGGCGGAAGAGAAGTGGTTTGATCTATACCCATCGAGTAGGAGTTCTTACCTGTGGTTCAAAGGGTTAGACCATAAACCAATCCTCACCATTCTTGAACCTGAGAAAAGAAAGAAAAAGTCAATGTTCAGGTTTGATAGAAGGTTGAAAGATAATGAAGAAGTTCAATCTCTAGTGACACAAGCATGGAAACCACTATCAAGAATGCATATAGATATGAGACTGAAAAGATCACGGACTGCAATAATCCAATGGTGCAAGGAGAAAAGGAAGAATAGTATGCAAAGAATAGAGGAATTTAAGAAGAATCTAGAGGAGGCAATGGTAAGTCCTCAAAATGAAATGGATAGAATAAAAGAAGCTACAAGAAACCTACAGTTAGCATACGAAGAGGAAGAAGAATTCTGGAGGCAAAGAAGTCGAATATTGTGGCTTCAATTTGGGGACAAGAACTCGGCCTATTTCCATGCTGCCACGAAATCAAGGAAAGTAAAAAATCACATTTCAGTTCTCGAAGGGAAAGATGGTCAAGAGATAGTAAAGGAAGAAGGCATTGAGAAAGTGTTGACGGAATATTTCCAGGAAATGTATACTTCATCCAACAATCCTTGTTCGAACTTAGTGGCTGAAGTGATGGAAAAAAGGGTATCAGACCTGGATAACAAAGAACTGGTGGGTGATTGTACTGAATCAGAGATTAAATCAGCTGCTTTCTCAATCAACGCAGACAAAGCCCCGGGTCCGGATGGCTTCTCAGCTGCATTTTTTCAGGCAAATTGGAGTACGGTCGGACCTGCAATAATACAAGAGGTTAGAGAGTTTTTCAGAACTGGCCGAATGGAACCTTCCATTAATGCAACATATATCAGACTGATTTCTAAGGTTCTAAATCCAAAAAAGCCAGCAGAATACAGACCAATAGCACTGTGTAACTACATATATAAGGTAATATCAAAGATCATCTCGAAGAGATTGAAAGGACTCTTACCAAAGATCATTTCGAGAAATCAATCTGCCTTTGTCCCAGGAAGATCCATATCAGATAATGTACTGATAACGCATGAGATTCTACACTTCTTAAAGACCTCGCAAGCAAGAAAATACGGATCAGTTGCTGTCAAAACTGATATGACAAAAGCTTACGATAGATTGGAATGGAGCTTCATTCAAGAGGTCATGGAAAAAATGGGTTTTCACGAGAAATTTTTCCATTGGGTCATTCAATGCATCAAAACAGTGCAATACTCAATCATCATCAATGACGAACCAAGAGGACTAATCACACCAACAAGAGGTATAAGGCAAGGGGATCCGATATCACCGTATGTTTTTATCTTATGCAGTGAAATGTTGTCAGCCCTATGTAGAAAAGCTCAAGAAAACAACAAGATGGTGGGGATAAGAGTCTCAAAGAATGGACCAAGAATCAATCATCTCCTTTTTGCGGATGATACAATGTTTTTCTGTAAAGGAAATATACGAAGCATCCATACATTGAAAGAAATCATTAAGAAGTATGAGATGGCATCAGGTCAAGAAATAAACAAGAGCAAATCGGCAATATCTTTCTCACGGAAAATGCAAATTGAACAAAGAGAGAAGATCGAGCAGACACTTCAAATAAATCAAGAAGGAGGATGCGGAAAATACCTAGGACTACCAGAGCAATTTGGGAGAAGGAAAAGAGACCTATTTACTAGCATATTAGATAGAATTCATCAGAAAAGAGTGAACTGGTTGACAAAGTTTCTCTCGCAAGCAGGGAAGAACATAATGCTCAAGAGTGTCCTAAGTGCAATTCCTACTTATGCTATGACATGCTTCTTACTACCAACCTCATTATGCAACCGAATACAGTCAGAACTTACACGATTTTGGTGGGACAAAGATGCTGGCAAAAGGAGCATGGCTTGGATAGCCTGGAGAAAACTGACACAATCAAAAGAAAGAGGGGGATTAGGTTTCAGAGAGATTAAAGCTTTCAACGTGGCTTTGGTTGCAAAAATCAGTTGGAATATAATCACTAACCCGGATTCTCTGCTCAGTCAGATGTTGTTAGCAAAATACTGCAATGGAACGGATTTCCTAACGGTGCAAAAACCAAGCTCCTGCTCACATGCTTGGAGAGGAATACTGATGGGAAGAGACCTCATTCAGACGAAACAGGGATGGGTAATAGGTGACGGAGAGAGTATATCTGTTTGGAATGATAGCTGGCTCTCAACTAAAAGCAAGACAATCCCTTACGGTCCAGTAGCAGAGGAGTACATGCAATTAAAAGTATCAAGCTTGATTAATTCAGAGAAAAGAGAGTGGAACCAGTTAAGCATAAATCGAATTCTACCTCACCTCAACAAGGAAATAAATTGTATTAAGCTGAGTAAGGTTAACTCACCGGATATGAGAATCTAGACTCCAGACAAGAATGGTAAATACACTGTGAAAACAGGGTATTATGCTGCGCTGGAAGCGTTAGAACTACATACAAACTGCCATCATCAAAGTCAGATCGACTGGAAAAAGGATGTATGGGCAACCAAACTCCCCCCAAAGTTGCAGTTCTTTCTCTGGAAACTTCTACATGAAGTGATTCCGGTGGGATCAAAGCTCAGAGATAGACATATGGAAGTGGAGGCGAGATGTAAAAGATGCGGAGAAGAGGAATCATTAAAACACTTATTTTTCTTCTGTAACTTTTCAGAAGGAGTATGGAAGAAAGCAGTGTTTCATAAAAAACCGACTATGGAAGAGTCGAAATCGATTGCAGATCTATGGAAGAATTTGAAGACGCAACTGTGTCTCCCTCCGTTAGGAATCAAAGATATGCCACTAAGCGGATGGATCCTATGGTATCTCTGGAAATCATGGAATAAACTAGTTTTTGAAAACAGAACACAAACAGAGAATGAATTAATTTCAGATGCGATTAGAGCAGCCAAAGAATGGGAGCTTACCCAGAATCTGAATCAACCAAAGGTGAAACCAGGGAGACAGAATCGAGCAGAAGCAAGCCCAGAGGTCACGATATGCAATACTGATGCGGCTTGGAATTGTGAACATCTCTCTTCAGGATTTGCGTGTGTTTTCACCAAAAGGGGCCAAACTCTTGACAAATTTGCTGGGACCGAAAGCTGTGTTGCAACACCTCTAGTGGCGGAAGCAATAGCAGTGAGATCGGGTATGAAAAGAGCTCAAGAGATAGGAATCAGAAATCTGCAAATCAGATCGGATTCGCTAATACTAATCACAGCCATCGTAAAGGGCTTGATCATCCCGGAGATCTATGGTATCCTTCAGGATATAACCAATCTTCTCCCTTTGTTTTCTGAAATTTCCTTTAATTTTGTTGTTAGATCGGAAAACCTCGATGCCGATTCTTTGGCAAAGAGCGTGCTTCGATCATTTATTTCAAAAAGTACTGTAGTTTGTTGAACTTGCAATTAATGAAATGGCTTTGACAAAAAAAAAGATAGAGAAACACTGTTTGAGGTTCCATGATTCTATAAGATTAATATGTAATATGTAACTTCGTATTCAACTTCCGATGTGAAATAATATTCTCTAATATACAGTAACTTCAATTTTTGTTACGGCAACGCATGTTATGGGATCATAACCAAACTGGTTAGGTTTTGGTTCGTAAAATTAGTTTGAGATTCAAATTAACTGAGACACGGTTTGGATCCAAACCGTTTGGTTTGCAGTCAAGTGAGCCAGAACTATAAGTTGATATTTTATGGTCTTTTGGGTTCACAAGAAAAAAAATAAGCAAGGAATAAGGTGATCTACATTTATTACTGCTTGGATTTTGTTACGAAGAGGAGTATTAGAGAATAAATGTAAATCAAATTGTTACGTTTTTTTTTTCATTAAAGATCATTGGATTGAAAAGGTTACAAAGAACACAGAGGTACAATAACCCATGGGAGAACAATAGATACTTTCAATCCTAAAACTAGAAAATGATGAAACTTTGACGATATATTGAAATTACCACTCACAAAATGTTTCAAATCTTACGAAAACCACCAAAGGAGTTTCCCGCATAAGCAACTTCCAAGACGGATTTCAACCCTATAAGTAATAATTTGAAGATACAATATTTGGCTATCTCCAAAAATGAAAAGTCTCGTTCTTTAAACTTGCATATGCCAACAATTTCTCGATGAGATAGTTACCAAGAACCAACTCAAAGAGTCACCAATCGATGACTGCACATACTATCCAATCAACCTAACAACGATTTTACTAACATCATTGGGGAAGAAGGATCCTAGTCCAAAGCTCCATCTATCCCTAGAGATGAAATTTCTATGGGAAGAGGAGAAGGCTAACTTAACACCACTTAACTAATTCATGATCAACACAAATAAGAGATGAGACTATCATACCCAAATAATCAACATTGAAAGAAGAAGAAGAGCCAAAACTCTCTACAGATCGTGAACCACTTGCTTAACCAAGATGACCCTGACCATTGATGAGACTTGAAGCGGCGAAACCAAAGACACCGGACGGCCAAGACTAAATCATAAGCCTCACCAGATTTGGAAAGACCAGACCACAAGACCCCTCACGAGCCATCAGAACCTCTAAGACACAAACCACGATACCTCCAGTGAAAAACCACCGAACAAACAACCTCCGTTGGTTAAAGGGAATATGAAATCTCTCCCAATGGCGACCACCACTAAACGAAAAGCAAATGACGAATACTGAAAGGGAAACGATGCCGGTTACCAGAGCTAAAGATGCCTCCGGTCACCACTTCCAAGACTGTGGAGGCTAGGTCAGATAAAAGCTCCAGACTGTGGAGGCTAGGTCAGATAAAAGCTCCGATCTTTTTTTTCTAAAGAGAGAAAAATCAAGCCTGGAGAACTAAATCAAATTGTTACGTTATTTGTCACATTTCACAAGCGACTCTTGGAAAATGGACATACACTTAACAACTCCCGTGACATTTATTAACTTCTCCAGTTAATGCAAGAATTTTTTCGATATATGGTTATTCAAACATTTAAACTCATGACAAGTACAATAACTTACACCAAAATTCTACCCCTCTGTTTCATAATATAAGTTGTTTTAGAAGGTTTTTTTGTTTCAAAATATTAGTTGTTTTACAAAACCAAAACAAAAAGTAAACTAAAAGTTAAATTAAACTAATTTTTTATTAAAAAAATTATTTTTCTTTCCTTTTTTTAATTAAATGTTGAGATAAAGTAATGAACTTTTTATTGAGAAAACAAAAAGCAAAAAATTTCTTAATAGATGTGCATTCAAGCAAAACAACTTATAAAAAGTAACGGAGGGAGTATTAAAATGCAACCGTCTACTACCACATTAACTTCTTATTTGTGAACTCTGCTACCAATTTCATACTCCTTCCGTTTCAATTTATAAGACTTCTTAGTTAAAAGTACGCAAATTTAGAAACTTAAAATTTAAGTTAGTTAAATAATTTTATATTTTAAATTAATAAAATTCTACCAATCAATGCATTAAATTTTGCATAGCAATATGCAAAACATTTTTTTGTCAATATTGAGCCACAACTGGCTGGTCCATTAGCTAAGTTCCTGCATGATGCAGGTGGTGAGACTCGATCCCAAAACATGCAAGTGCACCTGCCTTTAGTGGACTTACAACATGCCACTACGTTAAAAGCCAGTTACATATGCAAAACAACTTATAATTTGAAATAATTTTTTTTTTCTTAAAACCTCTTATAAAATGAAACAAAGGGAGTAATATCTAACAAGTACTCCCTCTGTTTTTACGATATTTATGTAGAAAAAGTCTTTTTGTGTTAGTAGTTGATGTTTTAGAAAAAAAATTTTGTTTTCTTTTAGTTTATGTTTTAAGATTTCTATACAAAATTTATTTTGCTTTTAGTATTTTGGACTATTTGAATTTTGCATATTAATTTGTGATTGGTTAGATTATTTTGAAATTTGTGGTCATGTTTTATTTAGAAAAATAAAATATTTAATAATTTCTTAATCTGTGTTAAAAATCTAAAACATCAACTACTCCTTAAAACTTTCTACGAATGAAAATTTCCTACTAATAACTACAGAGGGAATATGTTCTTTTTTTCCGACAAGCTCGGATCCATGATCTAAACTGATCCTTAAAACTTCCAACTACAACTACATGTAGTGGAGAAAAGTAGAATTCAAGATGTGTGAGCTATTAGTTGGGTATTTAACCACTAGACTTGAGAAAGAATTTGTCACTAGTGGATGTTATAATTAAAAGTTTTTACTAATACTAATGTCTCATATTAATCTTTAGGTGATTTTATATACAACATTATGTAAAAATCTTTGCCGACCTACCAAATTATCAATCTGCCTAAGAACTTTGCATATCTGAATCAATCTCTTACTGTCCCTAATGAAAACACTCAGCTCTTTAAATACAATCATAGAACAGATAAAAATTCAACAACAACAAAAGAAAAACCTAGACACAAGATGAAGAAGAAGGATAAACAAACTTGTTCTGTCTCCCAGCAAGCCAAAGCATTGTCCTTCTAGTAAAAGATGGTGTTTTAGTCTCCAATGACTCCGAATTCTCACTCTTTCGATTCTCTTCCTTGATCAATTGGTTTGGTAATCGAATCGAAGAAGATGAAGACGAAGAACAATCCTTTTGCTTCTCCTTTTTACCCCTTAGCCAAATTTTTGACAAAGAAAAACTCTCTCTTTCCACAACACTCTTCTCATCAGTTCCCTTAACTTTTGGATCCAAACCACATTTGGACACAACCGGTGTGTGTCCGAATAATGGTTTAGTCGAGACACGAACCTTAAGTGTAGCTTCTTGGTCCATAATATACTCATATGAACCCATAGAGAAACATCTCCTCTTTAAGCTATTGTTGTTGTTGTCACTTCCTTCACCAACATTATCTATGTTCCTAAACTTCCCTAGCTTCACTTCTAAAGGAACAACATTATCATCTAAACAATCCAATTCACCATCAAGTCCACAACGACCCGACATAATCCGGGTCGACCCAAGATCAGAATTGGGCTCAAGAACAGGAACCAAATCTCTTGAGCTTGGTTCACTTTCAAGTACAAGAACATAAGAAGAGCTTAAACTATGGTGAGATGAGAAACCGGACAAGAGATTGGATCTACACAAAGGACAAGTTGAGTGAGAGAGAAGCCACGTGTCAATACAATCAACATGAAAAGCATGACTACATTTAGGCAAGAGTCTAAGTTTATCCTCAGTTTCAAACTCAGAGAGACAAACAGGACAATCAAAAGGAGAGATTTTAAGACCAATGATAGATTTGTAATGAAATACTGGTAATGTATCGATTAATGATTGGTCAACACCAGAATCATGAAGATTGAAGAGTTGTTGAAGCTGGCCTTGAAGAGCTGTAACATTGTTGAAGTTATTATCTTCTCTTTGAGTTGATGGTGTGAGGAGGAATTTGATAAAGATATGAACAAGACCAGAGATGAAGAAGATGATTGAGAGGATTATGATTATAAGGAGAATATTTGAACTGGTTTTGCTGTTTAAATCGAATTTGAGATGCATTAAAGGTTGTGATGATGATGAAGGGGAGATAAAATTTTGAGTTGTTTTGATTTTTGGGGAAATTAAGTTCATGTTTTCTCGAGAAAATTTCATGAATTTGAAAGAAATTTGACTAAAAACTCAAACTTTGATGTGTTTTAATGCATGAAGAAAAGACTTGAAATTTGGTAGAACCAGAGTGATGATTAAGAGAATTACAGATTGGACCATTGATGGAGACAGATGAGCAAATTTTTATTTTATTTTCACCAAAAAGAGTGTTTTTGAAATTATTTTAAAAATTGAAGAATTAATGGGATTTGGAGTTTAGTATTAAATAGACTAACAAATGCAAAGTCAACGAAATATTTTTTATATAAAAGACAGATATAATTAAGAATAATAATATCTTATGATTTTATAACCAAACCTTGGCCTTACATGTTAAAGCCAACGAGACAAACGATATAATTGTATCATTACAACAATCCATAAGCAAAAACATTTTTTCTGACAATTTCATTTGGTACATGTAATGTTATGAGTTTGAATTCAAAATGTCATTAAGATTGGATAGCTACTAGACCAAATCTCCATGAGTGACCATGTTAATTTTGAGTGAATATTATACACATGAACATTACTTTGTTTTTGTGGGAGTGGTTGTCCAAATCTTGATGATAAACAATAGAAAAGTTAAGGATAGTGATGATGGACAGGGCCATATTTAAATCCAAAGAAAAACTTGAATTTGTGTTTGTAAATCATAGTTCTTATTGGCATTTTCCAATATTATTCCGTTAAAAAAATTAGTATTAATGGACTGTTCTGTTGTGGCTTAATGTTGACAAATACAAAATATGATTTCGTTAAAATATTTATCAATCAGCAAGCTGAATTGGATCTGTTAACACGATTTTTCTCGTTGTATTTCTTTGAAAGATTTCGAATCTTTCCAACTTCAAAACATCCTTGATCATCTGTAGATTGTGAATATCTTAAATGGCAAAAATACGCTAGATATATATAGATTCCAGAGATTAATCTGGATTTGAATTTAGAATTTCTCCGATTATAGAAGAAATATTTCTCAATAAAATAATTTGAATAATAAGAGGTTTTTAATGGGATTGTGTAATTTATAGACCTCTAATTTATTATTTCGTAGTGTTTTTGTAATTTATTTGGTGGCAAGTTTTGGATGTAAATTTTTATCAATTGGCCTAAATGGCCTTTTATCCCACTTCGGGAGTTCGATCCACACTACTATTGGTCTACCTCTCGTTAGTCTTTTTTGGATGTAAATTGTTGTATAATTTTACACACAAAAAAAAAAAACTTTATAAAAGAAAAGGTTTTTTGGTTTTTTTTGGAAAAGTGAAAGGTGGTTGACTTCAATCCTTCTTCATTTTTCTTTATATTATAAAATCTAGTAGCCTTTATTGTTTTTGTTGCTTATGAGCTTCAAGCTATAATGGTTGACTCTAACAATGTAATTGGTGATGGTTATAAGTCCTGTCTATCAAGGAGAAATGCGATCTAATCTAACACTAGTCGGTTTCTCAAATTGATCCGGTAAGATGGATCTCTAGTCAACTAGTTCATTTTATAATGTTAAGTTCTAACGAGTTTGTATCTTATCAATAGAGAATGAGCCGGTTCAACTAAAGCCAAACAGTTCACAACTACTTAACCAATAATTTTGGTTCAATCCAAATTGGTTTAACTCAAACCACAAGTGTTGCTTGTCATAACTTTGATTCATACATAAATTAATGATTAGTAAACGGACTCGTAGTCTATAGTGGTAAAGGGTAGAGGTAAGTCTCTTGTCACCCAGGTTCGAGTCCTGACTAGAATATTAACATTGAATTCCCCGGTCTCAGGGGATGTACATTTAAGCCCAAAATTCAGGATCGAATCTCCTGATAATCCAAAAAAAAAAAATAATGACTAGTATTTCATTTCATAAATTTAGGCAGTAAAAAAACATTCTATGTTTGAAAAAGAGACACACAAGAGAGAGGAAACATGAAGCCGACATGGAAGAAGGTTCTATGCATTTGCTTCGTTAAAAGTTATATAACTCGAGGCAAATCTTGCTTTTGTGCATTATTAATTTATTACATGCTTTGTACATACCTACTAAAAGGCTAAAAGATTTACATTTTACATTGTTTTTAATCATTTATTTTGTTTATGATTTCGTGTTTTGGTTTCTTATTGTTCATAAAAGATCATAATTGATTATTGAGATATATTGTTAGGTCAACTTTACATAGCCTTTTTCTAAGGCTTACGAATTGAAAACCTATTAATAGAAGATAGTGGATTTGAAAAGTGAAGTAGATATTTGTTAGATCGATTCTAGGAGATGATGTGACGAGAGAAAGCCCATTCACTCTTAAAGGTAAGAAAACAAAAGGCCCATTATTGACTTCCACAATGTTTTTGATTAACTAGTTTTGCTTGTAACTATCGAATCCTCAACAAAATTTGATCTATAGTTTAAGTTTTTCAAATAAAATAGAATAAGATTTGAATCCACCACATCATATTTAACTAAATCAGAGATAAGCGAATTGGGCCACCTGTTTCCACCTTTAACCAGCGGGTTTTATATCATCTTCTACATTAAATTTTAACATTAAAAGTTAGCAAACATTCTCTAGAATTTCTCTTAGATACGAACTCATAGCTGATGATAGAACTAGAATAAATATTTTCTTACGATTACGAGGTTTATTTGAATATGAAATTCAATCCTAGAAATACAGCATCCCATGCATCATCCCATTTTCACCATGCATCCCCTAGAACGGTTCCCTAAACCATGTAAATCCTCTCATTTAGAGAAGAATCTTCTACCAAGTGAATAAAAGGCTTGTTCCCTGAGATCTATGCATATTTAATAATTTAGAATTGCAAATTCTTTTTTTTTTCCGCCAAGATTTGGATATACGAAATTTGATCTATAACTTAATCTCAAATACATAAAACTATTGTGTAATATTTTTATATGGCTTGTATAAATGTCGTTAAAGTTTTAAAATTCATTCTGTCCCATCTAAACAATGTAAACGACTTGTATAACCATGATAATGAACAACTAACTAAATAAAATATGATGATATTATAAAAAAACTTTATAAATAAAATAAACATGATATTAGAAATCTTATATACTAAAGCAGGAGACATTTTCATTTTGACCGTGGTATAAATTTTAGGATAAAATTAACATATGGTTTGTAACAATCCTTAAAAATAGGTGTAAGGTAGATTTTGTTAGAGATTTATATATAAAAAAATAAAATTAATAAATATTAAAAAAATACAAAAAAAACAAAAAAATAAAATTATTATAGATATAGCGGTTGCAAATTCGACTCTTGATTTAGTTCAGGTTCGTTTTTATACTCGGTTTTCCGGGTACATAGATTTTAGACCCGATTATGGTATTTTAAAATTAAAAACCATAATAATAATAAAAAACTCTAGAAAGCTAAAATTTGGTTCTTGATTTGGTTTTAGTTCGGGTTCGGACTTAGTTTTTTGGATATATAAATTTAAGACTTATTTGAGTATTTTGTTGGATAGTTCTTCTAATACAGATCAATTTTGGTTCGGGTTACAATCATTGAATCACTATCTCAAAACAATATTCCAAAATATCAGCACGGATCTAACAACCTAAATGAATAAAATTTTAAAAACAATCAAATCTCGCATTATAACACGGGTATAATCCTTGTTTATTGATAAAATGGTAAATACTACCCAAAAATTCATCCAAATTATGTATATTTAACTTCAAATCGAGGGTTTGTGTATATCCTTCATAAAAAAAATTACCAAAATATTATATACAAAATATATTATAAAATCGAATGTCAATTATTGATTTTTTTGGTTAAAGGGCATTCTATTTAATTGTAAAAATAAAAAAAGTTGTGTCTCAAAGTTAATTAAGGGCAAGACCCAAATTACACATAAATTAAACCCAATTGAACCCATTAAATAAAATAAGTAGAAAAGCAGAAGAACGCAATAAAAGTCTTGATCGGTACAACCTTTTATTGAGCATATTATTTTTGTAGAAATCAATTATATTTGTTTATTAAAAAAAATTCAATATGTTTGGTTTGTACAAAAATATTTTACTTAACCAAAATCCTTACCACTCAAGACCAAAGTATTAAGTTTTGGCATTGCTCCAATACAATGATTCTACTTTATAATCTTTAATATAATGAAAAGAAAAATAACACTTACCCTACAAAGGGACTATTACAAGTGAATGTAAACTGTAATTTTAAACTACATGTTGTAAGCATTTGACTTAATAAAGAATAAGTTGTGACTTAAACAAATTAAAACCACGAATTATTTACATAGACGAAGGGAAAAATATGCGATCTTATAAGTAGTTTGTTTAAATAACAATAATTAAAATTCATTGATAAAAATTTGATATAAAGATTTTAGTATATGATGTCCCAAATTTTTACTCTGTCGCTGCAATACCATGAGCGACTGAATATTTACATTAAAAAAGAATAAATTAGATAGGACCCATGGTTGTTAATAAAGAAAGTTAGGCGCTGCGATCAAAAAGTTATCGGTATTAGTGTCGCTGAGAAATATGACGATGGTAAGGATGCCATTATTATCGTTTTGAAGTTATGCTGCGATCAGTTTTAAAGTTTCCCTCACATAATTATACTTACTTTTATGTTATATTTTTTGATCGATGAACAATTAGTAAAAAAGCACACCCGATATTTCATTTTTTTCTGGACATTAGAGAGAGGTTTGAGTACTTTTAATATCAATCAAAAGAGTTTGGAAGTTAATGAAGAGTTCTCTTTTACATGTGTCTTGGTACTATAGAATCTAGTTGTTTGTGTTGAAAGTATCTCATAAGTGCTCAAGTCTGGTTTGAATTGTGGTATCTCTCTCCGGCTCTCTCGTATTGCATTAGATTGTTGGAATTAGATAGTGTCATTTATCAATTGAAATGATTTTTTCCCACAACTGAAATTATTTCAATTGATAAATGATTTTTCTACAGGCCACTCACTCACAGAACCAACTTTATTATTTTTTCACTGATATTTATTGTTACATACACTCAACATAGTTGGTTCATAGAAAAGTCATGGAAAATGCATAGAAATTGTTATAGATAATTCATAGAAAATACATGGAAAAATTATAGAAAACTGATAGAGATATTAAAAACATTGATTAAATTTTTGTAAAATTAAATGCGTAAGATGCATAAATATTAAGTTACTAGGATCATCTTTATTATCTTTTAAATAAGTTTCAAAATATGTGGAAATCGTCTCATTATTATTCTTCACTCATTTACTTTTGTGTAGAGTTCTCTCATTTTCATTTTGTCATATATCTTCTTTAACTTAAAAGGTTGAAACTTGAATACAACAAGATCAAGAAATTGATCATTTTGCCAATGATTTATACTTAATCCTTATTTAGAGAAGTTTTAGACTCAGAAGAATTTCCAATTTATAAAATAGTCAGAAGTTGAGAAGTGCATCTCTTTGTTCCGGATGACATAGAATTCTTTCTTTAGCATCTCGTGAAGGGCTATTAACCTAAAATAGAATTCCTTGACTTGTAGTTGTTTGTCTACAATTATCACTATCTCTACCAATAATTGACTTATGTCTTTATTCTTTGACTTGACTTGCTCAAATACTTCCTTTGTAATTGGTTCCAAATTCATGCGGGACTCACTATTATTATCCTAAAAAGTAAAAACTGTTAATGCATTACTACATTTATAAATTTAACATGTTTGCTCATTGTGATCACTATAATCCTTCTTGTATATAAACCATGTAAACCTCATTGTAATCACTGTAATCTCTACCAAGAATTCATCGAAATTCTGTAAAATTAACTGCAAATTGGTATGATTTGTGTATCCTTACTAAAAAGAATGAAACACCTAAAGATTATACACAAAATGTCATTTGGTATGATTTGTGTATCCTTACAAAAATAAAATAAAAACCTAAGTGTTGCGTGAGAGTTACGTTACCTGCCAAGCTTCGACGGCTACACCAAAATTTATAGTTTAAAAGGCCACAAAATTTTCATTTTTAGGTAAATATATAACTTAGAAGTCCACAACATTTACATTTTTTTACGTATATCTTAAGTATATTTTTATAGATTTTTATTTTCTTCTGTTTTCAGTTTCTCTAAACAGTTAAAGAAAATGGTCTCTTAAATCTTTATAAACAGAGTTTATAAGAGTTTTTATTTAACAATATTTTTTGTTTTATCAATAAGAAAGAAAGAAAAAATAACTAAAATTATCGAAACCTCTAGACATTCTCTAACAATGACCACATTTTTTTGACTTGCCCTAGGTTTCGTATAACCTAAGCACGGTACTGTCTATAAGAATCACAAACTTAATCGATGTCACATATTCTAATACATTATCTTTATGTTCAGGAAATCTAAAATGTAAAGATTATTAGACCACACATCCACGAGTAGTCCACAATCAAATTGGAATTGAATTCTGATATCATATTAGTATGAGTCTAACTCACACCCAAAAACTACTTAAAAATTTTGTAACCAAAATAAAACCGAGAACAAAATTTGTACTCAAAAATCTAAGTAGGTTTCAAGTTGTGAAACAGAGTAGCCCAACGTGTGTCATCATCATCTTGTCTATTGTATTCAACATACACACTTGGGCTTGGTGGTCTTTTCTTCAACGGCCCTGATAATCTCAACCGTTCGTTTAAGTTTCCATCTAACGGTCCGGACACAACAGGACTTCTATAAGCTAGTATGAGTCTTTCTTGAACACTTCTGTCCAATGGTCCAGATAGGTTCATGCTTCGTTTACTTGCTAACTTCACTTTCTCTTGCATTCCGTGATTTAGATCCAACGGTCCAGATTTTGCAATTCTCTTCTTCTTCAATACAGGTAATGTCTCTACTTGTACTTTAGCATTGACTTTATCATTTCCTGAAAATTTGTTAACAAAATTTCTCAACATAAGAAGACAAAAGTTTTCAACTGCTATAATGTCAGCCATAACTTCTTTTTGTGGGATTCTTTTGTCAACTAATCCCACATACTCCAACTAATCCCATAAACTCCATAGAAATTTAGAAGTTCTTTTAGTCACATTCTATTGTTTTGCTATTTGAATACAAAAAAATCATGTTTACCTATATGATTTAGAGGCTAAGTTAGCCCTAGACTATTTTCCGAAACTCGAACTCAAACAGAAACCGAACTAAAAAGTGTCTTTTATAAATTACTGAACCTAATCACATCCGAATTTTACTGAATGGAACCGGATTAGTAAAAAAAACACATGAATGAGTCTTATATCAATGAATCCGAAAATGTGACCCAATGGGATCTAAAAACCGAATACCAATTCCTAAGTTGACTTATAAATCAGGCCTCAAGAAGATCTACGGATGGCTAAATTTATGGTTTACTACTTTAACGGTAAACCATATTCAGCCGTAACTTATAAAAAAAGAATTACTTCACAAGTTGCTCCGATCCATACATCTATAATTCTACAAAACTTAGATTTACAACTTCAATGATCAATCATAAGTGTGATTTTGTTCTTCTACTAAAACAAATTATCAATTTTAATGTAACTAAAAGGTCATATGATTAAGTACGTACCAGTGACAAAAGCTGCGGCTCGAGAGTTTGGTGGCGTTGACGGCTTCTCCTTCAACCGTCCAACAGCTGTGGTTCGTCCGAGAAACAACCAATTGGTTAAGCGATGGCCAATACTTTTGGTGGTCTTGATGACGACAGATATGAGTTTGGTGGAAGCAGGACGATTAAAGGAGCCAAGTGCTTGTGGTTCTCTCTTTGAGAGCTTGAGAATCTCTAGACGGTGTTTAGCCACAGTAATGCCAAGTCGTCGGAGAAAGTTGTGATCGAAAAGAGCGATGTCTTCACGCCGGAGATTCTTTTGGGCAAAGATGAGTCCGTACTCGTAGCTTAAGGTAGGGTCAAGGTCGGTTTTAGATAACCACGAGAACCAATCCATCGTGTGTGTCTGATATTGTATATTAGTTTGAGAGTTCATTATATATGTACGCAATTTATGGGTTTGCTTTTAGACAAAACCAACTCATAATTTCATACATGTGCAATTATATATTAACTCACTGATTTCACTATAATTTTTTAATTAACGTTTTAGATTTTTTTTTCCTTTTAGAAAATGAAAAAATTATATTTTTGACACGAATTCTTCTCAGTATGGTGTTTAAATGCTCCGCTAACGGTTTTGGCATCCGGAGTTTGTTTCCTCCATGTTACAAGTGAAAGAAAAAAAAGATTTTAGAGAGTAGGTTTTTAATTATAGATTAGGTATTGTCGATCCAATTGTTAATATATATAGGACTTTCTCACAACAAATTTTCAATTTTGTAAGTTTTTTCACAATCAGTTTTCTTTTTCTTTTGGTTATAAAAACAAATTTATATATATAT
>OVBA01001978.1:0-37992 GCA_900406435.1 Lepidium aucheri
TACTTTACTTTATATATATATATATATATATATATTATTTTTATAAGCCATTAATTCTTGTCATAGATATTTTATAGCGAGATATGAAATATATTTTTTCCAATAAAATCTGTATAAATTAAATTAATATAAGATATTTCATATATATTATTTTGGTTTTTTTAAACTATTAATTCTTGTCATAGATATTTCCTATATATTATTTAGGTTTTGATGCATTATAGGTTTTGTATATAAATTTTTTCAAGTCACATCATTTAGTTTTTTAAACTTAGTTCTTTTCAAATTTTAGATCTATATTCATTTAAATTTTTAGACTCACGTATATTTATGATTCTAAATTTAAAGTTTGTTCATTTGTCATAAATTTATAATGTTTGTTAAACATGAAATTAAACGATTGATGCGAATTGGAAATATCCAATTAACTATATTCAATAGCTATTGCTTTGAAATAATATCAATGAATATGTTACAAGTTCAAGGTATATTCATTTCCATATTATTGAAAAATTGTTTCTAAATCGCGTTAGCAAATAATATTTTAAAATTTATTTAAGAATAAGTAATATATTACTTTATATATATATATATATTCTATTCTTAAACTATAAATTCTCGTTTTAGATATTTTATAGCTAAAATATGAAATATATTTGTTTTCAATAAAAGTTGCATATATTAATTTTATGTACAAAAAAGTTTAGTTTATCTTTGTCAACTCATAAATAAATTTTTCAAATTTTAAACAATGATAGGAATATCTATATTTATGGTAAATTTAATTAGTTTTATATATTTTTACATATTAAAGGAAATTATTTATATGTATAAGTAGTTATAGTTTTGATTAATACTAAAAAAATAACTTTGGGTTTTTTTGAGGGTCTATTGATTTATATATTTGGTTGTATAGTATACTATATACTATATATTACATCATTAATTTTCAGTTATATAATATATTTCTGGTCAGTTAAACTATATATATATATATATTAAGTTATATACAATTACATGAGTAGTTTTAATGTTATATACAATTACATGAGTATTTGGATGTTGTACATGAAATATATTTTTCGATCTTGTTTATTTAGATTTTGATACACTGAAATTTTTGTACGTGGGGTCCAAATTTTTTGAAATGTATCATTTAAGGTTTTAGTCTTATGTTCATTCAGTATTTTAGTCTTATAATTATGAGGAATTTTGAGAATTGTCCTTTTCAGTGTACCCCTTTTCAAAAATGCCTCTGCAAATTATTTTTTTCAAAATATGCCCCTCTAATTTTTGTAATTCCATTTTTACCTTTCCTTTGGTTATGTGTTGATTTTCTTATATCGATTTCAGAAACCTCGACTCTATTTTCCTTCCAAATCCAACCATTTGCGATTAAAGTTTCATCAAAATCGAAAGAAATCTCTGCCATTTTTGTTTTCAGATTTGAGTTTTGCGATACTAATCGATTCATCTTGCGATAAAGTTTCATCAAAATCGAAAGAAATCTCTGCGATTTTTTGTTTTCAGATCTGAGTTTTGCGATTTTAGGTTTGTGACTTGATACTTTGAACTTTAGATATGCAGTTATTAGGTTTAGGTTTGCGATTTTAGTTATATGATTACTCAATCTCTTATTTGCGCAATCTATTACGTTATTTGGATATATATTCAATTGATTATTATCGTGATTTGGAGAATTTCATTTTTTGTGTTTTTCCTCTTCATCATGTTCTTCGTCTTCTTCGTGTTCTTCATGTTTCTAAGATTTTTATAAGTTTGCTTATAAATCCTTATACATTTTTTTTGGCTTCTAATATATCTATGTTGTATTTCTTTATAAGGTTTTATAAGTTATTCTTATAAAAAAGTGTCTATGTAAAATGTTTGTAACGTAATCTTACAAATGTTTGTAGGTAAGTTTTTATAAGCTACCTTATAAATACTTATAAAAATTGCCTTTACAACCATAATTATATTTTCTGCTTTTTTTTCCCCTTCAGTGTATTTCGACATTCTGCTTCTTTCTTTCTTAGATTTTGAATTCGTTTTCTGTAATCTCTGTTTTGTTTAGTTTTGTTTTGGTATTTGATTGTCACTTTTATCCCTTTCTCATATTGGTCTTTCAAATCCGAAATTTCTATTCTTTTCCTATCCTTGTTTCTTGATAAATTTTACATTTTTCCCGAGGTTCTAATGATTGAGCTTTACTGTGTCTCTGGTTTGTGTAAATTTATAAACTCCACTCATTGGAAGTTTGAATTTGACAATGTTAAAGGAGCTTCTATGTCTGTAGTTCATGAAGATATAAGTTTCTGCAATCTAGTATTTGTCATTTTAGAAGATTTCGGACTGGACTCTGCTTTAACTAGTGTCAAACTTAGTTATTCTTTGCCTCCTAATCTTTTTTCTACATCAAAAGAGCTTCCTCCACTTTTCATTCGGAATGATAGACAAGTCAAAACTTTTATTAATAAGTTTTTGGAGAGCGACAGAGTTATTCAACTATGTGTGAGGTATTTTTAGTTGAATAATTTGTTTCTATTAAGTTACTGTTGAATATGATTATTCAGAACCATTGGATTGCAAAATTGGTTGGCTTTTCTTCTGTTCTTGTACTTTTATGTTTGCTAAATTATTCTTTGTTTTATCAATTTGACAAGAACAAACTAGTTCGATGCAAAAGGTTTGCGGAAATAACAGTAGAATTATTGCTCCCGGTTCCAACATTCATGTTCCTGCTGTCTTGATAGATAATGATGTTCAAGAGGTATTATCATTTCCGTAATTCAAATTTATATAATTTTATAAGTTAGTTTATAAAATTTTGTAATGTAGGTGGCATCAACTTCAAATAACAACAATCCATCAACATCTGCGACATCATCATACACTAATACTGGTGGAAAAAGCATATATCTAGAGTTACAGCTTCTGATTGTGATGCATCAGATTGTTCAAGTTCATTTGTTGACCAGATTGACTCTCTACACCCCGGAATAATATTTAGAGATAAGAATGTGTTGAAAAGAGCTTTGAAGGTTTTTTCTATGAAGAACAGCTTTGAGTTTCAAACTCAAAAATCAGACTTGCAGCGGTATGTTTACATTGCCTAGATAAGAACTATTTATGGATGTTGCCTGCTACTAATTCTGATGGCTCTGGTTCTTTTGTTATTCGGACATATGTGGGTGACCATACATGTGATTCATCGCTGAGAAATGCTAAACATCGTCAAGCTAGTGCAAAAACGTTAGGTCATATGGTTAGTAATCACTTTGAAGGAGAGAAGGTTCCACTGAAACCTAAGCAATTTGATAGAAAAATTTAGGTCTGATCATGGTATTACCGTTACATATTCGAAGGCTTGGAGAGTTTCAGAATATGTAGCTAAAATTGTCAGGGGTTCACCTTCAGATAGCTATAATGTTTTACCAAAATGGTTTAATATGGTAAAACTCAAAAATCCTGGGTCAATTAGTTACATTGAAGTTGATCGTGATAATAAGTTCAAATATGCATTTTTGGCATTTGGTGCATCCATTAGAGGATTTAGATTGATGAGAAAAGTTCTTTGTATTGATGGGTCCTTTCTAAAGTCAAAGTTCAAAGGAACTTTGCTTGGTGCTTCAGCCCAAGATGGTAATTTTCAACTATTTCCAATTGCATTTGCTGTTGTTGATTCAGAAAATGATTCATCTTGGGATTGGGTTTTGAGATGTTTACTATCATTCATTCTTGATGCTACTGATTTGGTTTTTGTATCTGACCGTGCTCTATCCATTGCAAATGCATTGTCTAAAAACTATCCGAAAGCTCATCATGGTTTTTGTACTTTTCATTTGCAAAAGAATATAGAGACTCGGTTCAGAAGTTGCCTACTTATCCCAGTTGTCAATGAAGCAGCTAGAGCTTATACGACCGAAGAGTTCGATGGTCTGTTTAAAGAAATTTTAGAAGCTGATCCAAAACTTGCAGAGTATTTAGTGTAAGTTGATGTTAGAAATTGGTCACGTGCTTATGCACCTGCTAATAGGTTCAATATTATGACCTCCAATCTTGCTGAATCTTTTAATGCAATGTTGAAAGAGTCTCGTGAGTATCCCATTACATGCCTCTTTGAGACAATCAGGTTAATTATGATGAAATGGTTTTATAATCGCCATCGGAAGAGTTGTCGTCATCTACATCCTATCATAGTCAATGTTGGAAAAAAGATGTGCAATGTTATAACGAATCATCCCTTTTTTTGAAGTCTCTCCTATCAGTCCATTGGACTTTGAGGTTAAAGGAAATAGGATGACACATGTTGTGAGTTTGGGTTCAAGGCAATGTACTTGTCATGCTTTCCTGATAGATAAATTCCCCTGTTCTCATGTTATTGCTGCTTGGAAACATGTTAATCTCAATAAAAATAATTACGTGGATGATCTTTACTCCACTGAAGGGTTTGTAGTGTTAATAATTGTTTTATCTTATTCTTGTATATGTTTTGCATTTTTTTGAAATATTTGTAAATATGCATCTTTAAGTTTTCTGATTTTTTCCTCAGGTGGACACTTGCCTATTCAGAGACTATTCATCATGTTGATGATATTGTTTCTTGGGATATTCTACCAGAAATTAATTCATTTGTATGCCTTCCACCATCTACTCGCATTCCTAGTGGCAGACCCAAGAAAAGAAGAATTCTTTCTACTTGGGAGTTAAGGAAGTCAAGATCTTATAAATGTGGAAGGTGTGGTCAGGTTGGACATAACAAATCAAGTTGTGTAACTCCTATCTAGTTTTTTTTTCTGTTTGTAGTTGTCTTTCCTAAGTTTTTGTGATTGTTATCAGATTTTATAAGTAGAGTTATAAATCTTTATGAAAGATTTTATAAGATGTTGTAATAATTATAATTTTTATACGTCATCTTATAAATTTATAAGTAGGCTTATAAATCTCTAATAAGAAATTTTCAAGCACAATTTTCATGTCTTTATAAATTATCTTATAAACCTCCTGAGATCAAATTTTGTAAGTTTATATACGACACTATGAATCATCATCTTTTTTTTTCTCTCTGTAGGTGTCTTTCCTAAGTTTTTGAGATTGTTATCAAATTTTATAAGTAGACTTATAAATCTTTTTGAAAGAATTTAAAAGGGGTTGTAACAATTATAATTTTTATACGTCATCTTCTAAATTTATAACTAGGCTTTAAGCAGAAACATAAACTGAATATAAGCTTTAAATCTTTTATAATTAGGCTTATAAATCTTTTTAAAAAACTTAATGCGGTGTTGTAACGAGTATAATTTTTATGAGTCATCTTATAAATTTATAAATAGGCTTATAAAAAATACTTATAAGGTTTTAAGTCGTTTCATTCCTTGCCATTTTAGTATTTTTCGTCTGGTTTTGTACAGGTTTATAAAGTTCATTATAAAATTCATAAAAACACATACAGTTTTATAATGAAGTTTATAAAGATTTTTGAACACAATCAAAAACCAAATTTGGATATTTTCCGTCTCTCATATTTTGTTTCGGTTTTACATAATTTCACAAGATTTCTTATGAAAATTTATAAATAGGGTCTCGTTTTCTCAGTAAGTCTCCATCCTATTTAAGCACTGAATCTAGTAGCAAGAAGGCATTCTTAAGCATCTGAGCAGAAACATAACTAGATAAAATGTATAACAACTTCCATCAATCACTTGAACACCTTCACGTGGGAAGGAAAGACCCAAAGATTTTCCTGCCTAAGCAAGTTTATGCAACAACTATGGTTAAGAACAGGTTAAGCATCATGGCTAAACCTTTGAATGGCTGTGAGCAGAGTACGCAGGAGATGGTGGAGGATTTCCCGAAGCATTGGAATCTAAAAAAATCGGTAAAAGGCAAGCTAATAGACAAAGAACATGTGAAATTCTTCTTTGAATCTGAATCGGATCGGAATAACGTGATGAGGATGCAACCTTTGCTTTACAACGGATGGCCAGGGGCACTTTCTAAATGGAAAGATCACCTTGTGCCTGGTTTTCTCAAGTCGGTTAACATATGGATTCAGATAACAAATATCCCAAAAAAATATGCTTCTAAAGAAGCAGTCGCCATCATAGCCAATTCCCTTGGGAATGTACAAGAGGTGGATCTGCATGAAGGTTCAGTCACAAGCCCTTTTTCTATTAGAGCTAAGATTCATTTTAGACATGAGAACATGTTAAAGTTTTACAAGGTGGTTCATTTTTAAAGTGGTGATAAAATTTGAAATTGAGATCATCTACAAGCTTATCTTAAGTTTCTGTCTCAAATGCCAAAAACTCACCTACAATACATGTTTCTGTACTTACACTCTTCAACCTGAGGACTTTCTTCACAGCCCGTTACCGGAAGGTGTAGATGTCAGTTTTAGTTCCGGAAGCGACTATCCTGGTTCATCTCGTGGAACTAAAGACAGCCCTGGTTCATCTCATGGAACCAACAAACGTAAAAGGGATGATAACACAGGTGGGAAAAAGGATTCGGGCAAGGAAAAAATAAGTTGAACTCCTCTGTTTTCATGTTGCAACTCTCTGAACTCTATTTTTTGCACTGTTTGCTCATAACTTTTGGGCTTTTGTTCTTGGTTTCATCTTTTTGAACTCTTCTTTTGGTTATGTGATTTTGTTTTGGACCTTTTGGGTTGTAGTTTGGACTAGGCCTTGGCCTTTATATCTAATCTACTAGTGGTTGTGACAAAAAAACTCTATGAGAACACATTTTATAAGTTTATATACGACTCTATGAAGTACTTATAAGGTCGTCTTTTAAATTTATAAGTAGGCTTATAAAAACTACTTATAAGGTACAAATCATTTTAAACCTTGCATTTTAGTATTTTTTGTCTGGTTTTATACAGGTTTATAAGGTTCCTTATAAATATTTATAAAAACACATACAGTTTTATAAGGAAGTTTATAAAGATTTAAGTGGTTACAATTGAATTTAGTTTATTAAAACCGAACTGAATTGTAGTGACTTAGTGGGTTAACACTGAAAAATTATTAAGTATTATATATGAGAAGTTATTAGCAGTTACAGAAGTTATTAATATTGATAAGTTATTAAGTATATATGGAGCATTCAATAAAAAACGTGGGAAACTGTGTATCATAGTTACGAAACGGCGTTTAACTGTGACCCAAACTAAAACTGCGTATCATATTAACATTGAGAAGTTATTAGCATTTACAAAACTATGACTTAAACTAAAACATTTCAAAAAGTAATACTGTGATTTCGACTCTTCAACTTTTTTATATAAATATCAACCCTTAACAGAGATAACGATTTCCAATAACATAACTGTTTTCTTCTTCATTCTTATTAATCATGTCCGCTAAAAGAAACCATCTCCATCTCAGAAACAATCTATTTTATTCACATTGTCGGAAGATATCCTGTGTTCTATAGCATGTTTATGTGCTACTTCTTCTATCATTATCCTACTAAATCTTCGAAGAACCAGCAAGAAGTTAAAGGAAATATGTGATAATGATAAAGTCCTATCTCAAGCTTCACTTGCATATCTTGTTTTCAATCCGTATGTGGAAGATANGGAAGATACAGAGAAATTCTATCAACAAACAAATAGATTGTGCGAAGCAGGACATCCAGAAATTTTGAATTGGAATACAATTTATAAGATTTTTTACGACAACAACAAAAATGAGGGACTCAAATTGTTTCATAACGCATCTTTGGCTAAGGTTCGTGATACTCAATATCTTTACAGGTTGATTTTCATATGCTTTAGTGGGGAAGAAAAAGAAAAAGGTTATATACTGAATTGAAAACATTTATCAAGCTCTAATGTTAGAAACAATTGCAAGTATGAATTTTTATTAGACTATATGAAGATTTATAAGGTATCTTATAAATCATATTTAATAAACTACTATACTTATTTTTTAAACTTGTCAATTTCAGAACTTTCCAATTTCAGTAGCTGAATCCACAGAAACCTCACTGAAGAAACGTTTCCTGTTCAAAGAGGGTTAATGAAGCTTTACAACAAATAGAAGTGTGGTTCTAATGGAGAAACAGATTAATTTTTGGATCCTGATAATGTGAGTCATTTGTTTGGTGCAAATAATAACATGTCTTCATTTTAACATGTCATATTTGTTTATGGGGTAGACAAGTTAGAAGTGCGTTTTACTGTTTCCACAATATGTAAACCTAAAACTTCATATGCTTTGTAATTTTTATGATAATTCATATGTACTTTTCGTTTCTTTTATGATAATTTATATGTATTTTTGTTTGTTTTTTTGTTTTTATGTAATGCCATGCCCTTTTCTATAAAGCACAATATTGTTCTTCCTTCTACACGGTTTTTAAAGTTTCTTATAAAAATTTTAAGATATTTATAAGAGTCCTTATATTTTTTTTAAAAATAAACTTTCACAAAGAAACCAAAAGGATACAAATTAAGACTCACGTAAATCCTTAATTAGAATACTTTTTCATCTTTAGTTAAGATTCTGGAGTTCATTTTCCCTGATTTCATTAATTTTTTTTTGATTTGTTTTATAAGATTGCTTATAAAACTTATAATATATTTACAAGGATCCATATAAAATCAAAAAAAAAACAACTTATAATTTTAACTCAAATATTTTCTTCAGTCTTTAGTGTATTTTCTTCACCACTTTCATTGTTACCATGTGTTTGTACAAGTTTCTCATTACTATTTTACTCTAATATTTAAAGATTGTCTTGGGAGCCTAATTCTTGTCATGCGTAACAGTGTGATGTAGAAGTAACAACACGCCTACAGAAGAAGCTCAACTTACGGAGCAGCAATTATCTTGTGATTGGTCAAAAAAGCCTCTTTGTTCTTACACGTGTGGATGATAATATCATATAAAAGAAACTCTTCGTAAAATCAGCAAGAATGAATTGATTTAGACCTTAAAGTGAAATGATGATGTCTATGTCGCTGAGCTAAAAGGGTCATTATTATTTTAGTTACTTCTTGTTATACGACTGCTCTGATATTCTGAACTACTAAGCATACGAAACCATAGGAGGAAGCTGAAACATCCCATTTCGAAGAATTTTAGGAATTTCACATTCCTGGGCCTGAGTTGGAACATATATTAGAAGGCCTGCTTGCCTCCTGATGGTTAACTATTAAACATATGTTTTTATAAGACTTTATAAACTATCTTATAAATAACTTAATATTCCACATAAAAATAGAAAAAGACTGTTCGCTGCTTCATATGTTTTTATAAGACTTTATATACTATCTTATAAATAACTTAATATTCCACATTAAAAAAAACTAGAAAAAGATTGTTCGCTGCTTCATATGTTTTTATAAGACTTTATAAACTATCTTATAAATAACTTAATATTCCACATAAAAAAAAACTAGAAAAGACTGTTCACTGCTTCTTATGTCTTCCAGTGATGTTAAATTTCTTTCTATCTTTCAAATACTTCTCATATTTTGCCTGCATATAAACATAATTTTTAGTTTTATCATTACATACTCAAAAAGTATATGAGTCTTAAAATAAGAGAAGAATTTTGAAAAAAAACAAGAGAATGATATGAATTACCTTAAGTTCTTTAAAAATAGTGTTAGCTTGTTTTAGATATGCTTTATGTGGAACCTTGCCTGGGTGAACCACCAACGCTGCTTTCTTGTAGTACTTAATAACGTTATTATCTTCATGCAATGTCTTAATGTCAACGTTTCCCCATTTATTGTTGGGCCAAAGAACTTGTAACATAACAGTTGGTCATAATAATAAAGTAAAACATAGATTGTTCATATACTATACTTAAATTTCTTACTTACATCTTGCAATGTGTTTAATAAGTCATCTATTTTGTTGCCAACATAAGAACGCCACGCTTGAAACTTTGAATCAAAATTTGTTAATAGTCTTGTCTTTCCGCCTATAATATGTTTGAAACCATACTTTCATGTTAATTTTAGCCTATAAGAATCAATTTTAAATCATATAACAAGTAGTTTTAGATCCATTTACCTCTAATATCTTTTGCTTAGCTTCTTCCTCCAATCTCTTTTGCTTAGCTTCTTTTTCTAGTCTCTTTTGTTCAGCTTCTTCCTGCAATCTCTTTTTCTTAGTTTCTTCTTCCAATCTTTTTTTCTCAGTTGCTTCCTACAACCTCTTTTTCTTAGCTTCTTTCTCCAGTCTCTTTTGTTCAGCTTCTTTCTCCAATCTCTTTTTCTCAGCTTCTTCTTCCAATTTCTTTTTCTTAGCTGCTTCTTCTTTAGACTAATATTTATGTTTATCATTTTAAAAATCTTTTGATCAAAATCTATGTGGTTTCTCACTATAAATTGCATTTATAAGCTTGCTTATAAAATCTTATAAATCAATAAATACATAATATCTGAGAGTTTGGATGCTCCTCTTCTCTTTTTTCGGGTTGTGCTTCATCGTCCTAATTGATATTCTAATTAGAAAAGCATTATAATAAAAAAAAGACATGAACAACCAAGTAAATTTTAAAGTTTCCACTTTTTATAGATTTTATAACTTACTTTATAAAACCTTATAAAATTGATAAATTCATATACCTGAAAGTGGTGCAGCTCTTCTTCTTCTTTTTCTTGCTCTTCTTCTTCAGTCCAATATATATGTTTACCATTTTCAAAAAAAAATTTGATCAAAAATCTATGTGTTTTCCCATTTTAATTCGTATTTATAAGCTTACTTATAAAATCTTATAAATCAATAAACACATAATACCTGAGAGTTTGGATGATCCTCATCTCTTCTTTCGAGTTGTGCTTCATCATCCTGAGAGTTAAATACATAATTTAAGATAAGATCAGTGTAAAGTTTATATAAATGCATATCAAGATATTCATTTACCCATTATATTCATACCATATTATCTTGTTCTTCAACTCTTATTCCTAAACAGTTCTCTACCCCAGCCATCCTCTTATGATTGATCTTTTTGGATGCAATCATTTCATCTTCACCATTATGTTCTTTTTTTTCTTGATCTCCATCTTCAGCCTAACCATAAATTATTTAAGATAAGATTTCCAAAAAGTTTATTTAAAGTCATTAAGCTAAGCAATATATATATGGATCTATAATTTGTTTTTGTTAAAGCTAATAAAATTATAAATCACTGTACCTGAAAGCGTGGCTGTTCTTTTTCTTGCTCTTCTCCTTCATTACCTTTTTTCATCTGATTCTCAACTCTATCCAGTCTCTTCATTATTTTCTTTGATATCTTGAGAATCTGATCTATTTTCTTGGATGAAATCATTTGATCTTCATCATCATCTATTCCAGTTTTCACCCATCCCTGTATCAAATTTTTCTGTTTAAGCTTAACACCTTCCAATATTAGGTTTATTACTGGTGCCATCTCCTTAGTCTTTTGGATCAGATCTCCAATAATTGGAGTTACTTGAAAGTGTTAAAAGAAAAACTAGTTTCATATTCTTTTACAATTTTTTATAAATTTCTTTATGAAAATTATATAAAACAGATTTAGTAATTACCTTATCTTTTTTTCAAATTGTGCTATATCTTCAAGTGATGGACTTTTTGTTGAAATCCATTGCAGACATAGTGGGCCTTCTTGAGTTTCATCTCTTTCACCGTATTTCATTCCCATTTCTTTCACAAAAATTAAGCTCCACAAATGTATTGCTAATGCAAATCTAGACAACCCATATTGTACTTTCATCAACGCTTTTTCTTTAACCTTTTAACACTTTCTAGCAAAGCTGTATAAGCTATCTTGTCCCATGGATAACAGTAGAAAGTATCAAAATTCAGAGCTCTCTCCGAGTATGATTTTGGAATCAGTGTACATGGATTTCTTGCTATTAAGACTCCTTCAACAATGATCAATCCTCCCAAAAGAACCTTCTGATTTTGAGTGAGCTGACCATTGTTTTCCATCATGTCTTTCAGATCTTGTAATTTGATCTTATCCCCAGTCCATCTAGCACTTCCTTGGTTTTTATCTGGCTCAATACCATCTAAAGACAACCCAGTGACTAGACTAAACTCACTTCCAAAGAACCTCATAGGTTGATCTCCAAAACGAAACCATAATTCATTATCATTTTCCACTTCAATGCTTCTAAGAAGAAGATAATGTACCAATTTCCCAGAGAAGCTTACACTCTCTTTTCTTAGGACTTCAATGATTGGTCCCAGAAATGAGTTCTTCAGTTTCTCAAATCCTCTCCTACTGAGATTTTCTTTAACAAACATTACTACATTTTCAGAGTAATGTTTGTTAATTCTGTCAAATCTTGTTGGTTCGGTCCCAGGTTCAGTTAACCTTTATGGCAGTGATATTCTGTCAGTACATGTCATATCTATACAAAACAAAAACAAGTTCAATCACATAATCCATTTTCCAGATTAGTGTTTACTTATCAACACTCTTATCAATACATTATAAATTTATATAAACTCCTTATAAATTTATCAACAGTCACATAAATTTATCAACAATCACATAAATACATTATAAATTTTTATAAATACCTTATAATCACCGTATACATTTTTATAAATAATGTATAAATTTTTTATGAATACCTTATAAACTTCAGTAACAAATTGATTTCAAATATATACCCACGCAGCTAGGGTCCATGCAAAGTTAGGGTTTTTGATGATAAGTAGAGAACAATAGCGATTTAGAGACTAAATCACAGACGTAATTCCTTTGAATATTAGATAGAGATATAGATTGTTGCATGAAGTAGTAAAACTCAAAATTGGAGATGAGGTTTACCTTAGAGTAGAACAATCACCACCTATTGCTTTGAAGACGAACCCAAATCGCAAATCTCGACCTCAAATCACTATCTATGAGTAAGCAAATGAAATCGTTGATTAACAAACTTAAATCACGGAAATACCTAAATCAAGTAAAAAAATCAAAACGAATCAAGTAAAAACCTAAATCACGGTCCGAATCACTCTAAAATCGTTGATTGAAGAAGAGCGAAGTCTAAAATTTGAAACCCTCTTTCTTTCTTTTTTGCAAGAAATAGAGTAAAAGAAAATAAAGTAAAAGAAGATGAAAATAGAAGATGTAGAATAAGTAAAAGAAATATCTACTTTTTTGGTTTTCTTATAATCTTTTATAATGTTTCTTATAAAACTTTAAAATATTTATAAAAGTCCTTATAAATTTTCCTTTTCATTTTGTTTATAAGGTTGCTTATAAAACTTATAAGATCCTTATAAGGATCTTATTATAAAATAGCCATGAAATTAATCACCTTAAATTTCTCTAAACTTTATATATCATAAACCATACATAAATTAGATTCATTGTGTAATAAATCCAAAGTTTCCTATGTCTTTTCCCAACCTTTTTAGATGACTCTTTCCTAATTTGAGTTTTTTAAATTAGTCATCAAATTTTATAAGTAGGCTTATAAATCTTTTTAAAAAACTTTATGCTTTGTAAGAGAATAGTTTTTATAAGTCATCTTATAAATTTATAGGTAGGCTTATAAAACCACTTATAAGGTTTAGATCATCTTACTCCTTACCATTTTCTTACTTTTCGTCTAGTTTTATACTAGTTTATAAGGTTCCTTATAAAAATTTATAAAAACACATGCAGTTTTATAAGAAAGTTTATAAAGATTTTTGAACACCAATTAAAAAAATTGGATATTTTCTGTCTCTAATTTTTTGTTTTACATAATGTCATGCCCTTTTCTATAAATCACAATGTCCTTTTGTTTTTAAGGTTTCTTATAAAAAATTTAAAATATATATAAGAGTCCTTACAAATTTTTAAAAATCAACTTTCACAAAGAAGCCAAAATGAGACAATTGAAAAAAAATTTTATTCCTTAAGTAGAATATTTTTTTCTTTAGTTGAATAATGATTCTGTAGTTCATCTTCTCCAATTTCATTAATTTTTACTTTTCATTTTTTTATAAAGTTGTTTATAAAACTTATAAGATATTTATAAGGATCCTTTAAAATTTTTTTAAAAAGACAACATATAATTTTTACCTCAAATGTTTTCTTTAGTGTTTAGTGTATTTTCTTCACCATTTTTTCTGTTTTCATGTGTTTGTATAAGTTTCTCATTACCCATTTCCTTTTCCTTGTGTCTTACATTATCCATCCATTCGTAATTAGTCATCTATAAGAGAACATATAACTGGTTTATATAAACTTGATAATGGTTTAACTAGTTAAAACATACAATTCCTTAGTTCGAAAACAAAATATAACTATTATAGCATTCCTATTGAGATCATTCCATTATCAAGATCCAATCCTTAAACGCTTTACTCATAAACTTCAATCTCAGAATCTTCGATCTCAAAAATCATAAAATACCTTGTAATTTGCTTTTATAAATATCTTATAAATTTTAGAAAAGCATGACCAATTTGTCAACTAAAACCAAACTTTATGTTCTCAAATTTGCCCAAAATCAATCTTAAAGTTCAAAAATATAAATCCCAAATCACAGACCAAATCATAGAAATCATAAATATAAACCAGCTTTTTAACAAATTTCATTAAGTACTTGTACTGTTTAAGAGAGCAAACATGTCTACAAAAACTATCTAACCATACTAGATAGTATAATTTTTCCACTCTTCTCTGTCAGAACATTAGGAGTAAGTGAACCGATTTCCACCATATGAAGCAATCTATGCATCAATTACCCATCCCGCAGTTGGATCCATCCTCTACACATTTTGCCACATCAGAAAATCTCCATATTTTGGCATAATTCCGTACTTTCTCAACTCCTATCTCTCGTATTGTTCCAAATACCTTCCTTGCAATGGTCTCTGCCATCAATAAACTCCCACAATCTGCTAAGAAATCCATCATTGTTTCCATCTCGTCTTCGTACTGCCCTGTAAGAATTTGGAACATGCCCAGCGCAAATCTCATCTCTGGTTTATTATCCTCCAACATTAGTGCACTAGCTTCTTCAATGTGTCCTTCTCTGGCAAATATCCTTAATCCTTCAAGATATCGGACACTTGAGTTCCATGCTTTCACACATCTGTTGAATAGCACTCTGTATTGTTATCCATTGTTTATTAGCTCCGGAGTTTCTTCAACTATTTTCATGCATACGAATCTCAAATTTGATTTATGCTGGCCTATTTTTCTCCCATGTCTACACGACACGATATTTGGTGCCAACTTCTCAAATCCTTTCTCTCCAACTTTGCCTACTATGATTTCCAGTACATTGTTAGGCAGACTCATGAGTTGAGAATTAACATCCATCCCTCTGCAAAATTAGATATGAGATTAAAAACATTCAAAACTTAGAGAAGAATAATTAACAGCTATTGGTTTGACGGTGAACCTAAATTCTAAATCTCAAATTTAGATCACTATATCCAGTAAGAGAATATAAATTAAATCGAATACATAAAAACTAGATGAGAAAGTAAGAACTTTATATATATTAGATACACATATTCGATCCATAGTTTAATACATTATTAAATATTAATCTATCCATGAATTTTTTACTTTTTTAATTTGTTTATAATCTTTTATAAGGATTCTTATAAAACTTTAATTTTTTTATAAGAGTCCTTATAAATTTTAAAAATCAACTTGCACGAACAAATCAAGATGAAAATAATTAAGACTCATGTAAATTCTTAAGTTGAATATTTTTTTCTTTAGTTGACTAATAATATTGGAGTTCATCTTCCCCATTTTCATTAGTTTTTTTCTTTTGGTTTGTTTTATAGGATTGCTTATAAAATTTATAAGATATTTATAAGGACCTTATAAATTTTTTAAAAACAACTTAAAATACTAGCTTACAAGTAAACGCAACAGTATCATTGTATAAATTTTACCTGAAATGTTATCTTCTGTCTTTAGTGTAATTTTTTCATTATTTTCACTGTTTCCATGTTTTGAATAAGAGTCTCATTACCAATTTGATTTTCCATGTGTCTTATATTCTCCATCCATTGCTAATTGTCATCTATAAGACAACATATAATTGGTTTATATAATACTGATCAAGCTTTGGTCTAGTTAAAACATACTTAAAAATTCTTTAGTTCTAAAACGAAATATAACTATTCTAGCATCTTTATTTAGATCATTCCATCATCAAGATCCAATACTTAATTGTCATTGTTCTTGTACTCCTCGCCTGCATCCATATAGAACAACTCGTTTAGTCGATAATTTGTAATCAGTAACCCACATACTTATAACTTGAATAAAAGGATTAGATAAACTTCACACAAACTTATAATTTTATAAGACTTTATAACCAACCTTATAAAATTAGAATTTGAGATTCACTGATATCAATCACATAATTCAATCAGATATTGATTCCATTGGTAAAGCATTACTCATAAATTTCAATCTCATAATCTTCAATCTCAAAATACGAACAATAACTTATACTTTTTTTATAAATACTTTATAAATTTCAGAAAACCATCAAAGTCAACCATTTTGTCAACTAAAACCAATCCTTATGTTCTTAAATTTTACCTAAATCGATCTCAAATTTGAAGCATATTAAGTGTCATAACTTGAATAAGATGATAGTTAAGAAAACAAACCAGTATGCAAAAGTCAATCTCACCATTCTAGATTTTCAACTCTGTAAAGATATCCGATGCTAGCTTTATCCTAAAGTCTTCAATGCTTGATGAAGATAGATGTCCAAAGTCAGTAAACCTCATTAAATAGCACTCCATAATCTTCAGCATATATATCCCTGAATTTTTGACTTTGGAAATCTGATACCAAACAAAAAAGTTTAATTTTATGTCCATTTTCATATAAACATTGAAACACTAAATAAACTAAAAATTACATGAGGATAATTTGTTTTAATAGCAATGTCAAAAAGCTCAACATTACACTCTTCATCCATGGTATTGTTGATGATATATGGTACAACCACTGAATATGCATGAATGTACTTCTTTATGAATTCGTCTTTCAAGTATTCATTTGATGTGTTTAGCACTGATATCCTTCTCTTCTCTACATCAATATGAATGGCAAGCCAATACTTGTATTGCAGACACAAAGGTGCTAGAACTTCTTTGCTACTCCCAAATGAACATCCCTCTTCTGGAATTTGATATTCTTCTTTGTTGTCCAAAAACTCTATATGTGAGTTGTCAGTTGTCTTCAGAAAAGATACTCCAAGAATTGAAATTCCTTTTTTTAAGAACAAGCTTGGATACTATTCTTTACGAGTTCTTACTAATTCCAAAGTTGCTTCAATATGCTATGACAGATATAAAATAAAAAACACACGTTAAAAGTAAAACAACCATTCTATAAATTTTATAAACATACTTATAAAATTAATAAAAAATAAAAAATTTGTGTCCTTACTGTGTCAAACATTATTTTCCTTGAGTTCTGCAATAGTGAAAACCATTTTGACTCCACGTTCATCCCTGCAACTGTGATCTCCATGCATTCAAGTTTGTAGTCGATAAGAATCATCTTGTATTTTATACAATTTATAAATGAGGTTATAAACTTACTTATCCTTCTTGTTTTTCTTCCAAATTTCTAAAGTTTGAACTCTTGTTGAATTCAGCTTTTGCAAATGGGAAAAGCACATGATTTTTTTCTTCTCAGCTGTAAAAGGAGGTTGAGTATGTATCAAAGGAATTTGTCCTCTTTGACTTCTTCTCGGTGGAAGTCTATATTCTTTGTGTTTTGGCTTTTGTCCTTCTTATCCTTCTACATGTTTTATAAAGAAATCATATCAGTATAAGAAAATAAGATTCTTCAAAATGAAAATTAAGTTTGTATATATATTACCTCAATATTCTCTGTTGCCCTCTTCCTCTTTGCGTTTCTTGTTTTTTGTGATTCAACCACATTCCTTCTCTCAGTTTCAACTCTTATTCTATTTTTACATATGTTTCCTCGACTTTTTCATTTTCATGTGATTCATTGGCAATGTCTTTTCCACATGTCTTATTCTCTTCTTTCTATGCTGACTCATTGCTTTTGTCTTCTCCATGTGTCTCATTTTCAGACATTTTTTAGATCCCTTGTTTTTACCAAAAATATAAAGTGTATAAATATTCAAAGATTTATAAGATAGCTATTCAAAATATAATCGCATAATCATAATATTTACCTCATCATTTTTGGATCCTTTTGCATAACTTACTTGACTCATAATGTTGAAATTTAGAGTCCCAAAATCTGTACTTGGTGATTTTTCCTACATGAATTTATATGAGTTATATTAATTTTCTATCATATTTGAAATGTTATTAAAATTATAATTTATAAACAATACCTTTGTTTTTTCTTCAGTATTTTCAACTTCAACATCTTCGCCATTAGTGGTTTCTTTTTCTGCATTAGAGATATCTTCAGTTCCAACATTTGAGTGTTTACGTTCGTTCTGTGTATGTTCATCATCTCCACAGTAGTCATGTTTCTGGATTTGTTCCTATAATTGAATCTTCAAAAGAAATTGGAATTTCAAAGACAATTTCCCCTTTTCATGGTGCAATTCAAACAGATGGAATAAAATATGAGTAATTTTATAAGCGTACTTTTAAAACAAGATTCTAAAATCATTTCATTTGTTTCTTATTACCTCCATATCATTCTTCTTCCCTGTTTCTTCCTCTTTTCCTTCTATATTTTCTTCAAAAGTTTCTTCAACATATATTTCAAAACGAGTTAAATATGTTATGAATAAAGTTTTGATCCTCGTAGTAAACCTACTTTTCTACCTTCTCTAATTTTTATACTCTTTTATAACCTTCCTTATGAAAGTTTCTTCTAAATACATAATTCTATGTACCTGAATGTATGGATCCTCATCTTATTTTTCTTTTTGTTCATGTTTGTCATCAATGTTTGGTTGATCATCAAATTCTTCGACCTAATAGATTTTATTAAGATGAAGCATTATAAAAGTATTTATAACATATACATAAACCATATAAACTAATAAAATAAGATAATAATTAATTAACCTGAACACTTTGCTCCTCCTTTTCTTCTTCTTTTTTGTCTAAAACTCTTTCTATTGCCTCCAATCTCTTATTAAAACCTTCAATTAAGTTTATAATCTTGTCGAGCTTGTCATTATCTGTCATTTTTCCTCACGATTCTTATTGACTATTTCTTCCATATCATTGAAGGCGTCAACAAACCCCTGCTTCCACTCAGAAGCCTTCAACCTATACTCTTGTTTAACAAATTTGATGATTTCCCAGAAGTCTTTGTCTTCTTCATTGTAAGGAGGTTCAAGATCTTGATACTCAAGAGGATTTCCTATAATTGTATGAACTACAACCTGTGAATTTAAAAACAAAAGTCATATCAAATTAGAGTTTATAAGGTATTTATAAAACCAAACTTGCAGACAAAAGAAAAAGTAAATTACCATTTCAAATTTCTCAATCTGAACCAATTCACTCATTGGTGGAATTTTTGTGCTTTCTCATTGCAGAAGTGAATTAGTCGGGGAACATCATATTCTAGAACTATATCTCCTCCCTAAAATAGGAACAGCTTCCAATGCCCATAATGTTAATGCCAACTAAAATTCTTGATCTTCATGCTGATTTTTATGCCATGTCTTTTCTTTCATTCTCTTAATACTTTTAGAGAGTACATTGTAAGCCTTTTACCCCATGGTATCCTTGAATACTCTTCAAATGTGTTCCTTAGTCTAGAAGAAGGAATCATCACTACAAAGTTTTTACCAATTATTACACATTCTGTCAAAATAGTTGCAGCTAGGATTAATCTTTCACTTGACTCCATTCTTTGGCATTTTCTCTCTAGAATCTTGATTAAATCACCTAGTAAAACCTTTTCTTTCTGCATCCAATTGTAATGAAGATTTTGTGATGATTGTTCTTGTTCTTCTTGAAGATCTTCATATTGAATATCTGAGGAAAACAAATTTCATCATATAAGTAATGTTTATAAACTTCTTATAAAATCACATTAATGATGTATTTTTTTCACCTTTTGTAATGAAGAACTCTCTGAATGAGAATCTTATAGGTTGTGAACCAATGGCAAGCCATAAATCATCACCTTTTGTCATTATCCTCCTTTACATCAGAAAATGATTCTTCTAATGTCTTTATCTATTCTTTATTTTCAAAAAAAATTTTACTAAAGGGACATAACTAATTTTTGAATGATCAATAACAGTAACTGGTTTATCCATCTCTTCTCCAAGTTTATATATTCTCTCCGGTAGACTAATAATAATATATGAATCACTTTCCATCTGTTCAACCAAATAAAAACCAATATTATATCACAGTTTTCTTAAGAATCCATAATCTATCTTATAATTTTGCAATCTTTGAAGTTTTTGTAAACAAATTGTAGCTAGTTCAAGAAGAAGATTAAAACATTTCATTCATAAAACTTGAACCATAGAATCAAACAAACTTATAAATTTGATGAAGTCTAAAATTTTATAAGAATTTATAATGAAACTTATAAAATTACTATTTGGGTTTCTCATATATCAATCACAAAAATCAATGTCAGAATTTTCAATCTCAAAAATCGTAAAATACCTTATACTTTTTCTTTTATAAGTATCTAATAAATTTTAGAAAAGCATCAAAATCAACCTTTATGTGAACTAAAACCAAATCTTATGTTCTCAAATTTTTCCAAAATCAATCTCAAATTTCAAACATATAAATCCCAAATCACAGACCGAATCACAGAAATCATGAAAATAAATCAGCATTTGAGTCTATTAATCACAAACTTATAAAATCGATGATGAAGTCTCAATTTTTATAAGGATTAATAATCAACCTTATAAAATTAAAATTTGAGCTTCTCATATATCAATCACTGAAATCGATCATATATTGATTCCATTGATAAAAGCCTTACTCATAAACTTCAATCTTAGAATCTCATTACCCTTTCTTAATCTCAAAACTTGTAAAATACTTTATACTTTTTCTTTTATAAGTACCTTATAAATTTAAGAAAAGCATCAAAATCAACCATTTTGTGAATTAAAACCAAATCTTATGTTCTCAAATTTTTCCAAAATCAATCTCAAAATTCAAAGATATAAATCTCAAATCACAGACCGAATCACAAAAATTATGAAAATAAATCAGCCTTTGAGTCTATAAATCACAAACTTATAAAATTGATGAAGTCTGAATTTTTATAAGAATTTATAATCAACCTTATAAAATTAAAATTTGAGCTTCTCATATATCAATCACTGAAATCGATCTTATATTGATTCTATTGATAAAAGTCTTACTCATAAACTTTAATCTTAGAATCTTATTACCCTATCTTTAATCTCAAAAATCATAAAATATCTTATACTTTTTCTTTTATAAGTACCTTATAAATTTCAGAAAAGCATCAAAATCAACCTTTATGTGAACTAAAACCAAATATTATGTTCTCAAATTTGTCCAAAATCAATCACAGAAATCACTGAAATCGATCATATATTGATTCCATTGATAAAAGTCTAACTAATAAACTTTAATCTTATAATCTTATTACCCTATCTTTAATCTCAAAAATCGTAAAAATACATTATACTTTTTCTTTTATAAGTACCTTATAAATTTCAGAAAAGCATCAAAATCAACCAATTTGTCAGCTAAAAGAAAACCTTACAAATTTTACCAAAATCAATCTCAAATTGATTTCGAGTTTGAAAACCTAAAATCTCATAGATCCGAAAACCCTAAACTTTCATATCTCTAAAGTCCTTAAGATCTCAAAAAATTTCAGAATCTAAGTTTAATATTACAAAAAGTAAGCTCAAATTTCAAAAATCGAAGATATGAACTAATAAACAAAATAAAAAAAATCAGAATCTAAGAATAATAAACAAAATCAATTTTTGTATCGTGAAATCACAGATTGGAGAGAATCAAATCAAATCACAAAGAATCGCGAGTAGTGAGAAGAGATTCTTGAGAAATCGGAACACTAAACCACACTCTATCAAAAGAATGAATTATATTTTAATTTGTTATGGTTTTATTAAGTCTTATAAGGTATCTTATAAAACTTAATAAAACAACTAAAAACTGAAACATACTCGATCCGAAGAATGAATTATTTTAATAAAATATAAAAAAAAATCATAACAATATCTTAGAAAACACATCGTTAAGAACAAAATAATTTGAGAAAAGACCAAACAGACAGAATTATTCTTTTGTTTGATAGCCAAATGGTTGCGAGTTAAAGGAGGAAGAACAACAAATGACTCAGTTTCTGGTGAAATCTTCAAAACAGATGTATCACCACAAAGATGAATACTTTCTGAATATGCAAGAACCCATCTATAAAGTAAAATAACAAACAAAATTAGAGAAATCAATAAGGTACATGAGAAATATAAAGTTTTATAAACTATTTTATTAAACCTTTTAAAAGTAATTAGATCATAATAAAACAAACAGCATCATTTAACTAATACAAAATTTAGAACACTCTTGTATAGAGTTTCATAAACCATCTTATAAACATATTAAAATCAAATCAGATCATAAAGATAGATACTAGAATCAACTGTCTTAATTAACTACTACATTTGATTTATAATGAAAAAAATAATAAAAAATTAACAAATAAAAAAGAAGGGAAATTTACACTACTAACCTATGAGGGGACTAATAACTAGATTGGGTTAACACAACTTGATTGATTGTGACCATTTTGACCACATCTTCCACATTTATGAGATCGAGATCTCAAATTACCATACTCCCAACCAGAAGGAATTCTTCTTTTCTTTGGTCTAACACTAGGGATACGAATTGAAGATGGAAGACAAACAAATGACTCAATTTCTAAAAGAATCTCTCAAATAGAAGAATCACCACAAGGATGAATACTCTCTGAATATCCAAGAGCCCACCTATACAAAAAGTTACAAACAAAGAAAAAATCATAGAAATTAAGGATATACATGAGAATTTATGCAGTTTCATAATCTATCTCATAAAACTTACTAAAAGCAAAATAGAATCATTAAAAGACAGAGAAAAAAATAATCAAATAGTCATAATTGAGTACATTTGATAAATAGCAGAAAGAATAAACACATTAACAACTAGAAAAAGTTGTATAGAACTAACCTTTGAGTAGATAAATAATCATCAACCAAAATAATTTTCATTGTAATTCAATTTTTTGCAAGTAGCACTTGCATGAGGGCAAGGGTATCTATTCATGTCAAATTCCTGACATGGGCACGACATTAATCCCAAAGATACAGTATGGTTCTGCTTATCTCCTTTAACCTCAAATTGCAAATGATTAACTGGGCAGACTTGATAACAACATGAGAAAGAATTAAATGATTGTACTATTTTCTGCCCAACATTAGGTGTAATAGGATGTTGATGCTGACTGCTCTTTACACAACGATCAAAAAACCATTTAGTCAAAACAGTCCTAATCATTTCCAGAAGGCATATAATTGGATACTTACAACTTTCTTTAAGCATTGCATTTAAGGACTTTGCTAAGTTCAAAGTCATGATATTGAAACGGTTCACTAGAGAGTAGGTGCGTGACTTTAACCAAATATTCAGCAATCTTTGGGTCAGCCCAAAAAATTTGATCAAAAATTGAATCAAACTCTGATTTTAAATATAATCTAGAAGCCTGAGCAACCGTTGGGATCAGAGCTGAACAGCCTCTGAATCATGTCTCTAGATTCTTCTGAAAATGAAAACTACAAATTCCATGATGAGCTGAAGGATAATTTGCAGACAATACTTGTTATCAAAGGAGATCAATCAGAGACAAAAACCAAATTAGATGCATTAGGAATGACAGACGTCAAGCATCTCAAAAACTAATCCCAAGAAGCATCATTATCTGAATCCACAATGCCAAATGCAAAAGATAAAGCTAAAAATTACCATCTTGGGCTGAAACACCGAGTAAAGTCCCTCTAAATTTGAATTTTAAAAAGACCCATCGACAGATACTACTCTTCTCATCAGTTGGAAACCCCTAACTGATGAACCAAATGCCAAAAATACATACTTAAATTTCTTATCAGCATCAACTTCAATATAGGTAACAAATCCAGGATTCTTCAACCTAATCATGTGAAACCATTTAGGTATCAACTCATTACTAGCAGCAGGTGAACCCCTAGCAATTAAAGATGCATATTTTGATGCTCTCCAAGCCTTCATATAAGGAACAACAATCCCACGGTCAAACCTAAATTTTTCAATTAGTTGTTTAGGTTTCAAAGGCTGCTTCCTGGGTTCAAAATGGTTACTAACCATACTCCCTAAAGTTTTTTCACTGGATTGACGACGGTTAACACGCCGAACAGATGAATCACAAGAATGCTCACTAAAGTAGGTTTTTACGATAAAAGAAGTTGATCCTTCAGAATAAGTAGCGCAGAACATCCATAAACACGTTTTATCTATGCAATGAAGAACATGCTGGAATGAGTCAGACTTCTCAGTTCGAAACTCAAAACCCATCTTCATAGAATATTTCCGCAATGCTTGTTTCATTGATTCTTTATCTCTAAATATCATGCTGCAAGTAATGCTGTCAATGCCATCACAGAAGGAATTTGAAGAAGCTGATGCATCAGATTCTGAATTTAAAGATCCAGATTGTGGAAATTTACCACGAGATATAGTTGATGATGAGCTAAGAATAATCTACATGAGAGAAAAAGGGTATTAAAGAAATAATAAAAGAGTGATATATAATCAAATCAACATATAAGGCAGAAAAAATGAATAAAGACTTTATTAAGTTTCATAAACTACTTTATAAAACTAACAAACATGAATTAGAAACGAGAATCAACAAAGAAACATAACAAACGCAAAAAAAACTAAGAATAAAATCAAATACCTCATTCATAGCTTGATGAATTCTGACAAAATCAGATATATAATTTGGAATGTTGAAAGAATCAGCAGAACCTCTTTCAAACTGAAATATACAAAAGGAAAAAATGAGTAGTTTACAATATAAATGTCAAACAAAAATAAAAAATAAACAATTATATAAATCATTTGATAAAAATACCTCGTTTATACAAGGGTGATTTACTGAATTACGTACAAATTATGCATAAATTACTTAAATAGGTAAAAGTATTGAAAATCACTAGAATAGTTTTTGGAATTTTTATATACCATTTTGCCCTTTTTGATGAGTAAACAAAAAAATAATTACGAAATTACCATTAATGAAATATGCCACGTCATCACACGGCAATGGATGAACTTAACTAAACTAAATGAATGCAACATAGTCAAGTTGATAATAGTTTAGTATAGTTGACCATTCGGTGATGTAGTGTATGGTAAAGTTATAGATAACCCATGGTTGAGTTCGTATTCTTCGTGGTCAAGTTAATATTGACCCATAGTAGAGTTGAAAGTAAGATAATATTGTGTGTGGTCGAGTTTATTTTCTCCATGATAGAGTTCATTTTCTCTGTGGTCAAGTTAATAATGACCCATAGTAGAGTTGATAGTAAGAATAATATAATGTGTGGTCGAGTTCGTTTTCTCCATGGTTGACTTCGTTTTCTTTGTGGTCAAGTTAACAATAACTCATAGTAGAGTTGAAAGTAAGATAATATAGTGTGTGGTCGAGTTATTTTCCCATGGTAGAGTTAATTTTCCCATGGTTGAGTTCGTTTTCCCCATGGTTGAGTTTGTTTTCCCCATGGTTGAGTTCATTTTCCCCATGGTTGAGTTTGTTTTCCCCATGGTTGAGTTTGTTTTCCCCATGGTTGAGTTCCTTTTCTTCTTGGTCTAGTTTATTTCCCCATGGTTGAGTTCATTTTCCCCATGGTCGAGTTCATTTTCCCCATAGTTGAGTTCGTTTTCCCCATAGTAGAGTTTGTTTTCCCCATGCTTGTGTTTATTTTCTTCATTTTCCCCATGGTCGAATTCATTTTCCCCATGGTCGAGTTCATTTTCCCATGGTTGAGTTCGTTTTCCTCATGGTTGAGTTTATTTTCCCCATGGTTGAGTTTGTTTTCCTCATGGTTGAGTTTGTTTTCCCCATGGTTGAGTTTGTTTTCCCCATGGTTGAGTTTGTTTTCCCCATGGTCTAGTTCATTTTCCTCATGGTTGAGTTTGTTTTCCCCATGGTTGAGTTCGTTTTCTTCATGGTCTAGTCTATTTTCCCCATGGTCGAGTTCATTTTCCCCATAGTCGAGTTCATTTTCCCCATGGTTGAATTTGTTTTCCCCATGGTTGAATTCGTTTTCTCCATGGTTGAGTTCGTTTTCTCCATGGTTAAGTTCGTTCTCCTCAAGGTTGAGTTTGTTTTCTTCATGGTTTAGTTCATTTTCCCCATGGTCGAGCTCATTTTCCCCATGGTTGAGTTCGTTTTGCCCATGGTTGAGTTTGTTTTCCCCATCGTTGAGTTTGTTTTCTTCATTTTCTCCATGATCGAGTCCATTTTCCCCATGGTCGAGTTCAGTTTCCCATGGTCAAGTTTGTTTTCTTCATGGTCGAGTTCATTTTCCATAGTTTAGTTCGTTTTCTTCGTGGTCAAGTTAATAATAAACTCTACCACTACAAACGCAGAAACGCACAACCTAAATTTATCGAAGACATAAACTCCATTTCGAAATCATTCCGAAACCTAATGTTAAAAAACAAAATTGATAGAAATTGAGAAAAGAAGAACGAAATGGTGAGAAGAAGAAGAACCAAGAAAAAACGAGAATAAGAAACAAAAGAATAAGAAAAAGAAACGATAAAAATGAGAGAAGAAGAAGAGAGAAGAAGAAGAGAGAAAAGAAGAAGAGAGAAAAGAAGAAGAGAGAAGAAGAAAATGAAGAAATCGAAGAAGAGAGAAGAAAAAAGAAGAAGATAGAAGAAGAAAGAAGAAAAGAGAAGAAGAAAGAAGAAGAGAGAAGAAGAAAGAGAAAAGAGAAGAAGAAAGAAGAAGAGGAAGATTTTTTTTTGTTAGGTAATAAGGGTGCAATTGTAGTTGCACCCTTTATTTGAATCTATTTCAGTAATTTTAGATAAAATTGTTAGTATTTGAGTACTTTTTTCTTTATAGAATAAGAGGAATAGGAAAGACCAGGATCACTACAATCAATGTGACTTCCGCCAACAGGTGAGAACAAACTTGTTTGTGCCTATCAGTATGAAACTACTGACTTATAAAGAATATTTAACAAAACATAAAATTAAAAAAAATAAGGATCAAGATATCAGACACAAATACAGATTTTATTAAGTTTTGTTAACAACTTTATAAACTTAAAACTAAAAACAGGTGAAAATTTGAAACCATGATCAACAAAACTACTTAGAGATTTGTTAACCAAACTTAGGAAACATTTAAACCAAGAAGACAAATGTTTTAATAAAACATACCTCCTTATCCAAATCAAGACATTCAACACTATCTCGTGTGGAACTTGTATCTACCATATCATCATAGTTTATTTTAACCTATTAAACATAATAAATAATAAACAAATAAACTCATAGACTAATATTGAAGAAAGAGATAAAATAAAAATATACCTCATTAACTCACAAACATAGTTGAATAGATTTATCGGTCTCATAAAACTTTTGAATGAATGATTCCAATTGCCTATCATTCCTAATAAAAAAAGGAGGAAACTCATTTGAAATAGAGAATGTAGTAGAAGACATAGAATAACTAAGCTTAATAGAATGTGAAGAAGAGTGGAGCCCAAAATCTTTAAACATAACTTATACCAAATCTTGATAACTAATGTCTTCATCAATGATACTAAGGGAAGCTCCCCTTTCAACATCCAAGATAAAATCCCAACCAGAGGAGTTAGAGAAATTCCACACTCCAGCAACACAACACAACTCAACCATCAAACCTGAAAAAAGAATAAGTAAGTAAGGAGAAGAGCATTGTTTCATAAACTTTTATAATGTTTCTTATAAAACTTAATAAAAGCTAATGAAAATTTATAAATCAGATGACAAAGAAAGATTGAGATCACAGAATATTATTTTATTAAGTTTTATAAGGTTTCTTATAAAACTTAATAAAAGTTAACAAAAAATTATAAATTAGATAACAAAAAAGACTAAAATCGAAGAACATTGTTTTACTAAGTTTTATAAGATTTCTTATAAAACTTGATAAAAGCTAACGAAAATTTAAAAATCAAATGATAAAAAAAGATTGAGATCAAAGAACATTGTTTAAGTTTTATAAGGTTTCTTATACAACTTAATAAAAGCTAACAAAAATTATAAATTAGATAACAAAGAAGATTGAGATCGAAGAACATTGTTTCATAAAATTTTATAATGTTTCTTATGAAACTTAATACAAGCTAACAAAAATTTACAAATCAGATGACAAAGAGAGATTAAGATCAAAGAACAGTGTTTTATTAAGTTTTATAAAGTTTCTTATAAAACTTAATAAAAGCTAACAAAATTTATAAACTAGATAACAAAGAAGATTGAAATCGAAGAACATTGTTTTATTAAGTTTTATAAGGTTTCTTATAAAACTTAATGAAAGCTAACATCAGTATATAAATTCGATGTATAAAAACAACTATTGAGACCGAAGAACATTGTTTCATAAACTTTCATAAGGTTTCTTATGAAAAAGATGTATTAAAACAAAGATAGATTGAGATCAAAGAAAATTGTTTTATTAAGTTTAATAAAAGACCTTATAAAACTTAGTAAGTTTACCTTCATTAAAAAATTATGATCTAAGAATCCAACAATGAAAAAACAAAATTAAAATAGCATTACCTAATTGAGAGAAAAGCACAAAACAAAGAACAAAATTGAGATCATAAAGTCTCCAATCTCAGATCAAAATATCAGAAAAAAAAAGTGAAAACGAAAACAAATTACCTGAAAATCGAAGCTCAAAAGTTGAAGTTGCCGATGTACCAAAATAGATGAATCAAAACCGAGAGTTAGAATACGAAAGGAATTACAATCAGATGAACCGAAATCAAAATCAAAATCGAAGAGAGAAGAAGATGAATCAGAGGAATCGATATCGAAGAGAGAAACAGATTAATCGAAATCAAAGAGAGAAACAGATTAATCGAAATCAAAGAGAAAAACAGATGAATCAGTGAATCAAAATCAATTTTGATTTCAGAGAGAACGAGAGAAAAGAAGACAAAGAGAGAAAAACAGCAAATAAATAGCAGGGGCAATGTGGGAAAATTAGGTTATATTAAGAGGTAGATTTTGAAAAAGATAGGGATGCTAGGGTAGTGGATGAGAAATGGTAGAGGAAAAGGGTCAGTTTTGGTAATTTTTTTAATTTTAAAAAAGTTAATTATATTTCTTTAAAAATAAAGAAATTATATTAGAAAAATTAATTTTTAATAAATGTAAATAAATCTTTTAAAGTAATAAATCAAAAACAAAATTATCTAAGTTGTGGGTAATATAAAAGCTTAATAGATAATTAGATTTCTGTAAGAATAAAAAAATTAAGTTATAATTAAAAAAAACTAAAAATAAATTAGTTTTAAATAAATGTAAATTATAATATTAGAACAATTTTGTAATCAACCATGCTAAAATTAATGTAGTATTGAAAAATAACATATTTTAGAAAAATCACTCATTTAATAATATATAAGATTTTAAATAAATTATATATATATTAAAGCGGAAGACACTTTCATTTTGACCGTGTTATAAACTTTAGGATAAAATTAACATATGCTTTGTAAGAACCCTTAAAAATAGGCCTAAGATAGATTTGTTACAGATTTATATATAAAAGTTTAAAACTAATAAATATTTTTAAAAAAATTAATATAAATATATCGGTTACAATTCGGTTCTTGATTTGGTTTAGATCTGGGTTTAGACTCAATTTTCCAGGTTAGATTTAAGACCCATTTATGGTATTTTTTTGGGCTCAGTTTCTCTAATTCGGTATTTTGGTTCTTTTGATTTAAGACTTACTCAGATGTTTTTTTTTGATACGGTTCGGTTTGCTATAGATCGAATTTGGGTTTAGAGGTATTTTTATATAAAAATTAAAAATTAAAAACAATAATAATAAAAAAACTCTAAAAAGATAAAATTTGGTTCTTGATTTAGTTTTGGTTCGGGTTTGAGCTTAGTTTTTTGAATATATAGATTTAGAACTTATGCGAGCATTTTGTCAAATGGTTCCTCTAATACAGATCAATTTTGGTTCGAGTTACAGTCATTGAATCATTATCTCAAAAATAATATATTAAAATATGAGCACGAATCTAACAACCTAAATGAATAAAATTAAAAAACAATCAAATCCTGCATTATAATGCGGGTATAATGCTAGTCTTAAATATTAAAGTGGGAGACACTTTCATTTTGACCGTGTTATAAACAATAGGATAAAATTAACCCAAGGTTCATAACAACCCTTTAAAAGTAGGATAAGATGATTTTGTTACATATTTTTATGTAAAAAGTCAAATTTAATAGAAATTTTTTTAAAAGACTAGAATTTAATAAAAAAATATTTCAGTTACAAATTCGGTTACTAATTTGATTTCGGTTTGGGTTCAGATATGATTATGGTATTTTGTCGGATTCGGTTCATCTAATTTGGTATTTTGGTGTAAGATATATTCGGATATTTTATTTCTCGAATATATTTTGGTACGATATAGATCGAGTTCGAATCCGGGTATTTTTATATAAAAATTCAAAATTTTAAAAAATTTAATTAAAAAAACTCTAAAATTTGGTTCTTGGTTGGTTACATATGAAGTTTGGGTTCAATTTTTTTTTTAAATATATAGGCTTAAGACTTATGAAATGTTTTGTCAGGTTTGATTCAGATTAGATTTTTTAGTTTGGGTTGATTTTGTTTCGGGTTTTGGATCACTAGAACATCATTCTGAAAATAATATTCAAATTATTAACACGGATCTAAGAACCAAATGAACACGGGTTGAAAAAAACATTCAAATCCCATGCTATAGCGTGAGTTGAATCCTAATATATATTATAATATTAATACCAACTTTGTAATCTACCATGCTAAAATTGAATGTGATGTTGTCATATAAGCTTTTTTTTTTAGAAAAATCAATCCTCTAATGATTGATTAAAAGAGCCAGCAAATCATGTATGTTTTATTATTTGTATTTTTATTTTTGTAACAAAAATTATACAAATGTACTCTTTTATTTTTGTTTTATTCGGAAGTTGTCTTTGCGGTGGATTATTCAGAGGTGTTGAAGGTGGTAACTGATCCTGAAGGATGGCTGGTTTTTGCTCCCTTTCTGGAAGAATTTAACCGGCTTCAAAGTTTTTTCCGATTCTTCTCACTCTCCTTAGTTCTGAGATCGTTGAATCACAAAACTAATTTCCTGGCCTGCCATATTAGAGGGCTTTGTAAAAATCAAGCTCTCGTTGATTATTTCCACAACATTGGTACGATTATTTAATTTAATGAATAAAGTTAAGTTGGAAATATATATATATATATATATATATATACACGAAATTGAGTTATTACATCCATATGCCGCTTGCATAAAACACCAAGCTATATATTTTTTTATTTTTTTATTGAGTTGCAAACAGAAAACGAAATAGAATTAATTATATCATCTAAATATGATATTATCGTCAAAAGATAAACCTAATTTCAATCGTAACTCTTACATACAATCAGGTGAAAGAATTTGCATCTGTTTTTTTAACTTAGCCGTGGAGATGAGGTCACCAGTCGATGCAGAATGGACTCGACCAAAGCTTGTCCCACCAATGTACATTACCTCGATAGTTTTATTCTTGTGAGCTTCCTTATTTTCATGGACAAACATTATTAATCGTTTTCCAAAAACTTTTGTCGTTATTTTATTTTGTTTTTGTCCCTTTCGTTCGATAAGTTTGATATTTTAATCCCGTGACTGTTCTAAATCTATCGTCCTCTTTCACTTATTTTAAATTAAAATATATATAAATTTGATGAATCATAAATTTAAGTGAAAATTTGTACTCGGAATCCATTTTTAAAGCTCATTATTTGGGATGGGTTTTTAGTTAGTACCAATTTTTTCCACACTAAGGTACATTGGTTTCAACTTGCATTTATTAACCCAAACAACCTCTTAATTTATGAGTCTTTTAAATAATTTATTCTAAAAGTTTTCACCAAGCAACAGCCAACATTAGCCATACTATGAGACAAATGCATTTTAATCAAGTGGCTAAATACTTGTTTCCCCATTGAAATTCAAATCCAAATCCATATAATATTGGATTTGTGTTATGAATCAATTATTAAAAAGTATTTGGCATTGTTTTCTGAAACTTAGCATCATCAGTGAAATATAGCAAAAAAATGGACAAACAATTTCTTGAATGTAAATGATGAAAATAAAATTATGAAATTTGGAAAATGGAGATGTAGTTTATAGTTAAATTATAGAGAAAGTAGTGACAAGACTCACAACTCACGTTGATTATTGTGGAAACTTTATAATGGCACTATTGACTTTATTGATTCTTCATCAACAAGGTTGGGTGTGAGCGAATGTGCATTGATTAGTCAGTACTAGTTTGAAAGGAAAGCCATTAAAATGGTTTGTTTTATGAGTGTATTGCCACTTTATAAAGTTTAAGGTGACATAGTTATTTCTAGTTTATAAGAGTCAACAAATATACATGTGATCGGTTCTATTGGACTCATTTGAAGGTGCTTCATTGTGGTCAACTGAATCAAAAAATAAGGTCGGATGTAGATTACTTACGAAACTCATACAATATTGGAGAAAGTATTCAGACATGTTGGTGAATAAAAGTTACCCAAAAAAAATCCATATGAAAGTTGGAGTGAGAGTAAAAGTACATTCCTCGCCTGAGAAAAGATAAAAGAAATGTGTAAATTGGTTAGAGAAGAAAGGCATTAATAAAGATGTATCATCACATGATTTGTAAATGTGTTAGCTACTTGAGTGATCACATGGCCAAACCAATCAATCAACTTCAACCCAATTTATTGAAGAAAGACATCCTACTGTGATTTCAACTATTCTCTCTTTTTAAAACCAAAAAATAATAATACTATTCTCTTTTGTTTGTATACTTTATAATTAGTATATTGGATTTCAGTATATATGTAACGAATCTTTATCAACCTGTAAATCCCATATAAATCCATTCAGTAGACATTTTTGCATGTATACAAATACGTATTTGTTAGCTCTCGAATCTCGATCATTATATCTTCTTGTCGACATACAAAAATACATTTCCACGTATAAGATTACTTTTTCTCTTTTTTTGGTTACTGCCACGTATAAATTAATAAGTTTCCTCATAAAAAAAAAAGACGCTTTTATAAATTGATTTAATAATAATAATAATAATTTTCATTAAAATAAAAAAGGAAGAAGAAAGTCACAGAGATCGAACATGATTCTTCACTTTATTAGACTTTCCACTCCTTTGTCTTCTTCTTCTCCTTCTCACTTACTTAATCCATAAGCCATCAAACCAAAATACACAACACACAACAATGGCTTCTCCTCTTCCTCTTCTCTTCTTCTTCTTCTTCTTTCTCATCTTCCTTTCTGTCGTCTCCGCCCTCAAACTATCACTCTCTCCGATTTCCCACACAGACCCATTACCTACCGACCCTTACCTTTCTCTCCGTCGTCTCGCCGATTCTTCAATTGCCAGAGCTCATATGCTCAAACATCAGACCTCCATTAAATCCGATGAAACTGCTCTCTCCTCCGCTTCCTCCTCCGCATCAGCCGCTGTTGTGAAGTCTCCTCTTTCTGCTAAAAGCTATGGTGGATACTCTGTTTCTCTCAGCTTCGGCACACCGTCGCAGACCATTCCTTTCGTCTTCGATACTGGAAGCAGTCTCGTTTGGTTCCCCTGTACCTCCAGATATCTTTGCTCCGGTTGCAATTTCGCCGGTTTGGATCCGACTCAAATTCCTTTATTTATGCCCAAGACTTCTTCCTCTTCTCGGGTTATCGGGTGTCAAAATCCCAAATGTCAACTTCTATTCGGAGCTAATGTCAAGTGTAAAGGATGTGACCCGAATACCCGGAATTGCACCGTCCCTTGTCCACCCTACATTATCCAATACGGATTAGGATCAACAGCTGGGATTTTGTTAGTTGAAACACTTGATTTCCCGGATCTAACCGTACCCGATTTCGTCGTCGGATGCTCAATTATCTCGAACCGACAACCCGCTGGTATTGCCGGGTTTGGCCGAGGACCCGAATCGCTTCCTTCGCAGATGAAGCTCAAGAGATTTTCTCATTGTTTGGTTTCTCGACGGTTTGACGGTACTAATGTGAGCACCGATCTTGATCTGGATACTGGGTCGGGTCATAATTCCGGGTCAAAAACTCCGGGTCTTAGCTATACACCGTTTCGAAAAAATCCAAATGGCACCAACACAGCTTTTCTCGAGTATTATTACCTCAATCTCCGGCGAATATTCGTCGGAACTAAGCGTGTGAAGATCCCTTACAAGTACCTCGCGCCGGGAACCGACGGAAACGGAGGATCCATCGTCGACTCCGGATCCACATTCACTTTCATGGAGCGACCCGTTTACGAACTCGTTGCTGAAGAATTCGCTACACAGATGTCGAATTTCAGCCGAGCGAAAGAGTTAGAGAAACTCACCGGACTTGGACCGTGTTTCAATATCTCCGGCAAGGGATCTTTGACGGTACCGGAGCTGAGCTTCCAGTTCAAAGGTGGAGCGAAGATGGAATTGCCGATATCGAATTACTTCTCGTTGGTGGGAAGCGCTGACAATATATGTCTGACGGTTGTTTCCGATAATACGGTTAGTCCCACCGGCGGAAGGAGTGGTCCGGCGATAATTCTGGGAAGTTTTCAGCAACAAAACTATTTAGTGGAATACGATTTGGAAAATGACAGATTTGGGTTCGCCAAGCAAAAATGTAGCCCGTGAGTTTTTACGGTTAAATTTGAAAATTCCACTGTTAAACTTATATCGATGACCTCCATGAGATTAATTTTTATGATTTTGTATTTCTTTTCTAAAATAAAATAAACAATCTGTTAAATGTTTATAATTCTGAGAAATATATATTATCTTATATATTAAAGCGGGAGACACTTTCATTTTAGTCGTGTTATAAACTTTAGGATAAAATTAACATATAGTTTTTAACAACCCTTAAAAATAGGCCTAAAATAGATTTTGTTACGGATTTATATATATAAATTTAAAACTAATAAATATTTAAAAAGACCAAAAAACATTATAAATAAAATTAATATAAATATATCGGTTACAAATTCGATTTTTGATTCGGTTCAGATTTGGATTTAGACTCGTTTTCCGGGTACACAGATTTATGACCTATTTATGATATTTTTTCAGGTTCGGTTCCTCTAATTCGGTATTTTGGTTCTTTTGATTTAAGACTTACTCAAATATTTTTATTTCTGAATTTAGTTTGGTTCGGTATAGATCGAATTTGGGTTTATATGTATTTTTATATAAAATTAAAAATTAAAAAAAATACTAATACAAAAAATTCTAGAAAGCTAAAATTTGGTTCTTGATGTGGTTTCGGTTTGAGTTCGTGTTTAGTTTTTTGGATATATAGATTTAGGACTCATTTGAGTATTTTTGTCGGATGGTTCCTCTAATACATATAAATTTTAGTTTGAGTTATAGGTTATTGAATCAACATCTCAAAAACAATATTTCAAAATATTAACACAGATCTAACAACCTAAATAAATAAAATTTGAAAACAATCAAATTTCGCGTTATAACACGGGTATAATTCTAGTATATATATGAAAATAGTTCAAATTAATTACATTTTATCTGTTCCAAATTATTAGTTTTATATAAAAGCATGTTTATTAATAACATTTAATCATTTTAAAATAAAATTATTTAATATATTAGTTTAATAGTTATCGAGTAATTATTTAGAAACGGTAGAATTTTAATAGTACATGTTGGAGGTAGGTTTCATCCCACCACTAGCCCAACATCAATTCAACTCGGCTCAAGACTCATCAAAGATTTTGGTCCAAAGTTTATCAAATATCTCAAACTAAAACTCAACTCAGACCTCGGCCCAAAGTTCATCTCGGACGTCGGTCCAAGACAAATTAAGAAGATAATAAATATTTCATAGATCAAATATGAAATATTTGCAAAAAATTTAGGAATATCTTTTAGGGATAATGTTAATCTATATTACACGGTCATGTATGTCTAAACATTTTCTACTCATCTATAAATAAAAGAGACTACCTTCAAAGAAAGGATATTCAGAATTGTTCACAGTTTACACATATATTTGATTACTCAATAAACAAAACTCGTTTTTCTTTTGTTTGTCTCCTTAATAACTAGAATTCTTACCTCTATCTTAAACAAATAATCAAAACTTAATTTAACACTATATTGTGCTAAATCCAGTTCGAACAGTTGACAATGAAAAGAATTTTTTACGCGAAGATGACAAAAGAATTCTTCCTGAACAAAGAGGTAAGTAAAGTGTGAACGCGAAGATGACAAAAGAATTCTTCCTGAACAAAGAGGTAAGTAAAGAAGGATCGATCACATTTTCAGGTACAAACAAAAACCCTAGCCACATAATCAAACGTTTAATTAATTACTTGTGCTTGATTGATCAATCGATGTCTTTAATTTACTCTCATCAATTTTCCTTGCTTCACTAATCGGTCATGATTTATGACTTTTCATTCGAACCTATTTGAGCAATCGGTCTTAAAGCATAGAAACTGTTTGACTGATCAGCAAAGTTATTCGTTTTCTTCTCGCTAAAAAAATCTAAATCAAAGCATCAATTCGTCGTAATTTGTTTTAATGAGATTTACAATTGCTTCGGTTTGAGAATTTAATCCAGCGCTAAAGATTAAAATTCGTTTTACTTATTCCTATTGTTGTTATGCTTAGTTAATTATTATTTACGATAAGTGTCTCTCATGCTTTTATCAGCTCATCACTTGTTATTATTTTATAATTCAAATTTCGTTTATACCTTATTGCTCTAGTCAACTACACATGTTTTTGGGATTTTATTATAAAATTAGGTTCATAATCAGTTTGCACATATTTTCTTATATTTCTCTTTCTGCTCAAAAAAACAAAATTCATCTTGGATTTCGCATATATAAAATAATCACTTGATTTAGCAAATTATTCTTGTAGACCAGTTTTTTGGAAAACAATATTAAGCCGAATTTGACAAATATTTACTTTATTTGACTTATCAAAATTTGCATTGTCTTTACATAACTTGATAATTTTACCATATGCTAATGTGCATTAATCTACTATATAATAAAAGGAAAACATTTTAAAAGATTACCCGTTGACTCAACCTTATTTACTCATAATGCCATTAGAGATTTTATTTAAATAATATAGTTCGAATTGTTTGAAAAGGTTATTGATGTAATAACCTTAATTGTAATCCTATACATCATACCCCATATAATTACCATGCACTAATCATGAATCTTCCCTATATTTGTTACATAATTCATCCAAAAACTTAAAATTTATTATATTGATTACAAATATATTTAATAAGTTCCTTATTATAACTATCAATCACGATATGTTCTCCTTTAATAACCATATAATATCTTAATTTTCATGTTTTTAATTTGAAATTACCTTAAATATAAACTATACAAAAATAAAATCCCAGAATTTTTGGATTTTAAATGCATAAAATCACTAATTAGATTCGAATATTATGAATTTAATTTCAAATTTAATTTTTGAACCAATCAGTTTAAAATATGTATCTAAGTTTACATAATTATCAATATCAAAGTATATACGATTTCCATTAATTGCTCATCCTTAATAATTAGAATATAACAATTCTATAATAAATACAAAAATCTGAAGTAGAAACAAACCATAAATTTCGATAACAAGATTTTCATATTTTACCTTAAA
>OVBA01001979.1:0-37990 GCA_900406435.1 Lepidium aucheri
TCCACTTGCTTATCCACTTACCTCAATGATTTGATAGCTTAAACCGAAAAACCTTGTTATCAAATGACCATATAAGTAGAGTGAAACTCAGCTAAAGATCTGAGTTATTCGCAGGTGTAGACACTAAGTTGATTTTGTTTTTGTCAAAAAACTGATTCCATTAATTTAAGAGTTTGAGTTTACATCAGCATAAAAGAAGGTATAAACCACTAAGCTGATTCATATCCAAAAATGTAACATCATGTTTAATATACCATGGTCTTTTTTTTATAGATTGAATAGCTTCTTTTATGTAGATATAAAGAATGGACATACTATCTAATATATGTAATGCCCTATGCAACATTCTTTTTTTTTTGGGTGAACCTATGCAACCTTCCTTTTGATATAGTTAAATTAACCCCTTTGTTGGCAATATCTATTCTAAATTATATCTTGATGTCTTCGTGCACGGCCTAAAATAAGAGGGTCTAATAAAGTTTAAATTATAGTTAGATACTTTAGATAGTCATTCTATATTTGTAACTTATATAGTCATCTATATATATATATACACTATATGTGTGTTAATTATATTTTACTTTCTAACTTATTTACTGGTGCAACGTGAGCTACTTCTTGTCCTATGAGGTTGGCGTGAAACAGGAAGAAGTAGTCATGAACCTGTTTATTTTATTTTGAGTTAGTTTAATAAAGCCCTTCATGGCCTTTATTATAAATTTCAATAATGAAATTTTTGGGCTTAAAGTTGAGTTGGTTAATTTGTATGGTCTTTTATTATTTAATTAAATTAGGCTCATTGTATAGAGTCCATAAAAGTTTAGGAAACCGTAGGATTTTTCTATGTAAGTCCAGAATCTGTAGTTTTTTTTTTCTTAGTCGTTTTATTGAATGAAAAAAAACCTAGACTTTGTCTCAATAATTTCCTTGTCGTGTGAATAAATAGTTCTAGACAAGATGCATGTCCTTTTTGATTATGATGCTCAAGAAGTTGAGCTGAAATCAATTTGCTGCTACGCCTTACTGGTGTAAGAGCCATATCGTAGAGTTTCAACTACTCACCACCTATCCGATTCTCACCTCCCACCACACCGGTTCTCACCTCCCACCACACCATCACTCACAGAGCGATTGATCTAACAAGTTCCTTTGATGACCATCCCATACACGCTGCAACTTGATGGGATCCTATCCACCGAACGATCTCGATCCAAAAACACACTACTTTTACAACCCTTTGTCGGTTAAAGACCACTAATCCACAAGATCTAAGGTACACGATGGCTTTTAGGAGTCCAAACCCTAGATCTGATCTAAGACATACACAGCGAGTCCTTGTTTGATTCATACGATGATGAACTGCTGGTGGTGGAGCCTGAGTATACATGGATTACGATGTTCGTGCTGCTAAAAAGATCATGTCTGGCTCCGCTTCAGAAAATCCCTAGCCAGAGAAACACATAATTCCACGGAGCCCATTTTAGGTGTTCTCTCTAAGAATCCCACCATTTTGAGGTATGGAATATCGATCCAGATAGGAGGAACTGGCTCGGATTTCAGTCTCACATCACAAGCTTATAAGACAGCTATCACAGTTCTACCAATACAGATAACCTCTTTTTCCTTCTATTTCAGCCTTGCGGCCCAACTCCTATAGCGTATCAGTTGGTCGAGTGGTAGGGCCGACCACTTATCCTTGGAACATCCCCCTTGAACTCTCTGCTATATCTTAATTTCTTACTGTTGAAGAGGTCCTTCAATCCTTCATCAAGCATTTCTAGCTCGGCTTGCCTCACATTTCCCGTTAGCTTTCTTGAGAAACAGGTGTTAGTAATGACTATGTGAAAGTAGTATATGGCTGGGTTCCGGAATTTATTGCTCTTGCTTCTTGAAGGGAGATACTTAAGTGGACCAGCTATTATCTGTCATAGAGCATGCGTTTGATCACTCTCAAAATCAGAATCACTCTATTTCCTAGCATTAAGTTCAAACAGTGACTCAAACTGCTTGATTGTGAAACCATGTTCCTCGTATCTACTGCTCTCGACCTAGATTTTGAAAGAGATATACCTGATACTGCCTTCTTCTATCGAGGCCTCCATGTCTTCCCCATACAAGTTCATCTAAACCAAGGCAAGAAACTAACAAGTCTTCTCCTTGTGAGATTGTTGCCAATAGGATGCAAAGTGTGTCAGACCACACTTTTAGAGCAAGTAATCCACATCACCAGCAATTTGCCAACTGCTCCATGGTTTCAAGATGAGGATATTGAGTTCTCCTAACTGTAATATTGTGGAAATACTTGAGAACCTGACTGAAAGAAAGGTGAATATCTTCCTCGCTTCTTGATTATTCCAACAGCTCCTCTTCTTCACTACTTTCAATATCCTCATCCCTTAACACCACATCAGATGCAGGATCCTCAGCAATCCTTTTTCGTCTGTAGATATCTTTTCTTATTTCCATATACTCTCCAGCACATTCATCATCAGAAGTTACCATTAGAGGCTCCTCACATCTTGATGGTATGTATCTCCTGGTCCTCCTTATAGAACCAGCTCTAGACCTCAACATTTCGTATATGTAAAATCAGCTTGATGCGTGATCCGACACTCAAGTTGTTCTTTTCACAGCGAGAAAAAATCAAACACTTTAACTCCACTGCTTGGCCCTAGCTGCTCACGGCTCTACCAAGGGAATCAACTCGGCTTCAGGAATAGATCAACTCGGTCACACACACTTGATCTTTAGAGTTTCATGGTACATCTGGAGTTAGCTCGACCTCTTGACTTGGCAGTTTTGGTCGAGCTAAGCTTGAAAATTCAAGAAGAGCAACTCAGCCTTGTAATCGATGGTTCAACTCTACTGTGTGACTCGAGATAGATGCTTCCTCGCCAAGAGATCAACTTGAAAATTCCCTTTCAAATCAACTTGATGGTATGAATCAAGCTTGATGTCACAACGGTCAAAGATTTGACTCGGCTTCAACGTGGCTGAAACTCGACTGAAGAGCTCGAGTTGGTACTGAAAATGGTGGATCCTGCTTCACCAAGGTGGTTTAGCCACCTGACTCACCGCTGAAACTCGAGCTACATGGTTCACAGTGGGAATGAAGTCAGCTAGACCTGGACACTCAATGTTTAGGCTAGAGTCGACATTGAAAATTTGCAAAAGAGAGAAAGTCTCTACCAAGTAAGAAGAAAACCAGAGATAATGCAATGAATGAGAGAAATAAGTGTGGTTTCGTTTGTATGGAGGTGAGAGTGGTGAGTGAGATGTTTTTAACAGCAAATGAATGAATGCATGTGACCAACACATGGGGCCCTTTCTCTTTTGGTCCAAAACATGAATATGCAAGAGGTCTGTAAGGAGTGAGTTGTGTGTGACTCAGAAAAGGATACATATGGACCCCAACAGTAGAATTGTAAACACATTGATTGTGGATGTAGAGCAAGTTAGGTTTGTTTCCTGATAACAAGGTTTTTAGCCTAAGTGATCAAATCATTGAAGCATGGTGGTAAGTAAGTGGGATGTCAAACCAATACTCAGTAGTTACTTGTAATCAACATATCTACTACTAGTTCCTAGTCCAAGTAACCTATCAATCTGTCACAAAGATAGGCTATGTTTTCTAGTGAGCTTGCAATCTAGCCAATAAGACAAAATAAGCTACAGAACAAAATTGAAACAGAACTTAAACTCAGAAAAACAGAGAAATGATCAATAAAGAGAGCAAGATGATAGCAATAAGTAAATCTAAGGTATAAAGCATGAATCTAGAGGATAGGAAGTGATTGATCGGCGGTAAACTCGCCGATCTGACCTTGCCAAGCTATATAAGGCGATCCCTAGACCGGGACAAGCTAGATCAACCCATTCTCATGGTGAAGACCCCTTTCCAATCCGGCTGATCCATTACGGTGCTAGCCACGATCATGCCAAATCAAAAGCTTAAAGTTCAGCCCAATGCATCTAATAGCCCATCCACAATACTAGATCTCTCCTTGGTGGATCAAACCATCACTCACATGACACTCGGTCTCCGATTCCCTTAGCGCTAGCTTTAGGTTTCAGCCCAAATCAGATCTCTCTTGATCAGGAAGAGATTGGTCTTAAGCTCGGCCATGTGAGAAGAGATCGGATCAGATCATTGTTTGTAAGGCGAGTGGATCAGTGGTTTCACAGATCTCCCTATCTTCGAGATCCACAAGGATCTACTCACTTCTCATGGTTTGAGAGTGGAGGACCAGAGGAGATCTCATTAGCACAAACATAAACAACAATAAAATAAAGAGCAGAAAGTAAAAGATAAAGATCAATCCAAAATCATTCCATTAAAACTTAAGCATAATCATCAAAGTACCTTAACAAGCATAAAAGAAAGCACAAACAAAACAGAGAGAGTTTTTTTTCGGCTAAACAAGAGATAAAATGATAAGATAGTGATTAAGGGGTATTTAATAGGGTCATTTGCATAATCCTAATGGTCAAACCGCCCTAAGTCGGTCAACTAGAAATCTTGCCCTCGGAGTCCTTGCGCGAGCTTGGACACCAAGGAGTGGTTCTAATCTTCGCCCTCGGGAGTTGAGGCCGAGTGAATAGTCCGAGTGTAATGGATTTAACTCTCCTCGCACCAGATAGGTTGAGGCTGGTGACTGAGGCATCTTTTCCTGAGCATTCCGAGCAGTCCTCGCCTACGATCCGCGAGGTAGCAATCCGAGTTTGCATGACTTCGTTTTCCTAGCAGCTGATCCAATCATTCTTAGCTCGATTTTTAGCTTCTTTTTAGCTCCTTTTGCTCCTTTACCTAGATAAATTCCAAAACTCCAAATTCAAATGCAAAAAGTGAAAAACTAACCTAAACAGACCTAAGTGCATGGAAAATCTAGCTAAACGGATGCAAAACGACCTAAAATAAGACTCTAAAACCATCAAAATCACACACATCAGCTGCCCCAAACTTAGATCTTGCTTGGCCTCAAGCAAGTGCAATGACCTAAGGTGGAAAAGCTGAACACACAAAGTGGGAACATCTTGTCTAACAAACAACTTGCTTAAGCCAAACTGTAATCCACATATGGGCTCTATCAGATTGGAAACCGCAATGTAATCATCCTTAAACATAGCATACAACCTATGGCTTCCTATCACCTAAGCTGGTCTCTAGAGGCGCAAGTCTAATTCATTATTTCTTATTGGTGCGGTCCTCAAAAGAGACTAGAGATCAAGAAGTACATGTTTTGACTTCCCTAAGCTTAGCATGATCATTTTTTTCAACTTAAATAGTTCACTCTCATTAAAATTTTGCTGCCCGTTTATTCATTCATTCTTTTCTTTTTCTTTTTCTTTTTATGTGCCCTTTTGGCTTTTCCGAAGTTGGCTTACACAAACATGAAAAGCTACGGGTTTACGCATCTTCCCAAGTTGCTCCACCAACCCGCATATGGAGTAAGTTAGCGGATATACACGGACGTGAAAGGCTGCGGGTTTACACATCCTTCCCGCCGCTTCACCTTTACCACTTACTCGGTTTAAGTTCTTTGCAGGCAGTTTAATTTTCCACTTATCTTTTGAGAGGGTTTTACCAAGCACACACTTTTCAGATCATGCTAAACAAAGAGAAGGAAGGTATTGATGCATATCTAGGCTCTAAATTGGAAGTTTAAGTTCAGTTCTAGAAGGAATCAAACTAGACCTATTCGAAACTCAACCCAAGCAAAGTTCACCAAGGCGATGATCCACCCAAAAACTTTCCAAAACGGCTATCTACCAATCAAGAGCATTCATAATGGTTACTAGGTTAAACTATCAAGATTTGCCTATCATCAAGATTATTCTCACATAACAAGTTCGGATGTATGAGTCCTAAATGAATGAAACCTAAGACAATTCTAAGTGAATGCAACTACATGAACACTCTATTTTTTAGGTTTCATTTTCAAATTTTTTAAAATTTTTATGGTTTTTCTATGCCTTAAGTGCCATGAAATGCAACAATCAAATGCAACAAAGAAAAATCTAAACGGATTTTTACAACCTAAGTGATATGCATGCAAAAATAGAAAATAAGATCAGAAGAAACAACGTGAGAGTACTCTAGACCCTTCCCCTAAACTTAAATCACACAGTCCCTTGTGTGTATAGAAGTCCGAGAGAGTTGTCTAGACAAACAAAACAAAAGAAAACTACTAAAGATAAAAAGTATCTATTCCTCGAGAGTGTAGTTTTGAGGGTCTGGGTACCCTCTTGGAGCTATTCCTTCCATTGGTGCAATGTGATGCTGCCAGTCCAAGTGCTCNAAGTGCTCCTCATGGTCATAGTCGGCGAGGGTTGCATGCGAGGACTCTTCTTGAGGATTTTTCTCTTGATGTTTCTGGCCCTTTTTCCTGGATCTCTTGTAAACCCGCATCGTGTCCAATAATTGACGTCATGGTTTCTCTTGGTGCAGGCTCGGATCTGCTGAAGTAGAGTGCCTCCTCGCTGGTGGGGGCAAGACGTGTGTGTGAGGTTAAGGCTCTGTTCTTCTGAGCGAGGACTCCAATCTTTCAATCTTCACCCACATCCTCTTGCGCTCGTCCAACCATTCCTCCTTTTCCTTTGTAATGCCCTTCACCTTCTTGACCAGCCACTTCCCCAACTTCTAGAGCTTCCCAGTCCTCTTGTGAGCTTCCTTGCTAGCTTTTCCTTGGTTTTTCTCAGTGAATTCTTTGAAGAAATAGGATTCTGGGGTTGACCTCTTCCTTGTTTGCCTCCTCCTCTTGTTGTGAAACTTGTCCTCGCTGGTGCTCTCCGAGTAGTGCTACGAGGGGTGGAGTGAAAGTGACATTTCCATTATGTTGAGTTGGATGAACACTGGGCACAGGAGGAGTATTCTAGCATCCTTCTTCTCCGCATGATCGAACTTGTATACGGATCGTCCCTCTACCTCTCCCTTGGCTATGAGGCCCGCTCCTTGGAGATAATGAATGTCCATGAATTGGGGTGGAACCCAATTGTGGCTTTCGGTGTTCAATGGCACACCCTTGGCTTCAAATATCCGAGCAACCAATCCACCAATGTATATATGCTTTGGCTTCCTAGATTTTCTCCCCGATTGCGTCATAGCTCATGCTCGGTATGAGGTGAGATGTTTCGCCAAAACAAATGACAATCCGGAATGCCCTTCATCTCCATCAATATGGTGTCCGCTCGGAGTCATGTCAACTATCTCCTTCATCGCCATGACCATCATGTGCATCTCTCCGAGGTTGATTGGCGAGGTGGAGGGTCGGGCAAAAATTACATTGGCTATTGCCCTCCTTGCATAGTTGATAGCTGGGTTGCGGATCCAGCTTCCTTTACTCCGGGATGCATCATATGCTTTAACTCCCGTCAGCATTTTCCAAACTTCATTTGTATCTCTATCTCTGATGTCAGGTTGTGCCGCCTCTCCAGAATGAAAACCAAAAATTTGATTCAACTCCCTCAACGTCACCGCATATAGCTTGTCATAAACGATGAACGTTATGTACCCAGGTCCATTCTTCTTGATCTTGGATTTGTTGGTCTTAGCATAGTTCAAGAGGTCAATGGTGGCGAGGAATTGTAGTGTCTCCTCAATGTAGGAACTCGCCACATTGTACATGAAAACCATGAAACCCAAAGAGCTGAATACCCTATCTACCTCCTCAGTGATTCCCAAACTAGTCATTGTTCCAGAATGAGGAAAATATGTACCTTTGACTCCCATGGCTTTCAAAGCCGCATACGCCTTGTCGGACTCATCTTCCTCCCTCACAACTTTCTTCTTCTTCTCTTTCCCATGCTCTTCGTAGGCTTTCTTTGCCTCCTTCTCCAGGTAGCCACTCTTCTTAAGGTCCTCAATCACACGGCAATACCTTGTGTCTCGCCATTTCTTCTCTGTTCTGACTTATGTCTCCTCCTCGTCTTCACGCTCGATCTCCATAGGAGAGGGTTGAACGTACGGACTGTCATCGTCACTATCCTCAGTATCGGAAGGCGAGGCAATCTGTTTCCCCTTTCTTTTCTCTTGAGCCCAGCCGCTTTCTCCGTGCTCGTACTTCTAATCCATTGGCTCGGTCGCCGATCTTCTCGCCGATTCCGTGATCGAAATTTCAACTCTCATCTGAACGCCATTCTCCTCATCATCCGACTGGACGAGGTATTGGCGAGGTTTGTTGTCACGGCGGACTGGTGGGGAGTCGCTGATTTCCGCCACCGTATCTTTTGTACCAGTCTTCCTTGCGTCATGCATGAACTTGCTCTTGTATTCTTTCATCTTTCTTAAATCGCTGGAAGACATGCTTGACAAGGATGAGTAAGTAGCTCGAACTTGGAGTAAAGAGAGAGAGTAACTCGGTGGTTATGGGCGAGATTGACGCGGTGAGAGAAATCGACTCAGAAATAGAGAGAATTTTCTTGCTTGAGTGCTCGGAGGTGAATGAAGGAGATGGTGGAAATTGTGTCTTCTTATAGCCGAGTATGGTGTGTGAGGAGAGGAGACAATCTTGGGAGTGTGAGGGAGACAATCTCTGATTTGATGAGGTAGAAGATTGTGGGTTCTGAGATACTCGCCCTTAGCATAATCCTAGCTATCAATTTGAAATTTGAATCTTCGATCAATATGGACCCTTGAATCAGTCTTCCTTTGACTTGACCACTCATAGTTTTTAGCAAAAAGCTGGTCTTTGTGGCCCCCACTTGGCATGCTGGTATCACATCAAGTTTTGTCCTCTTGTGCCTCCACAGAAAACCTCCTCGCTCAACCCTCCTCGCTGCATGTATCGAGAACTGACTACCCATTCAAAGAAACCCAAGCTTGAACGATTCCTTTTGCTTTCCTCTGAGTATCTTGAATCCCGATTGGCAACATGTTCGAAGTAATATCTAAAAATCACAATAGTTAGCCAAAATACCAAGATAGACACAATTAAAGCATTCTAGACCATTAAGTTCTATGTTCAATGTTTCCTCTGAGTAATGAGTCAATAGCAATTATATTGGGATAAATTTGACTAGAACTTTCCATATAAAAGGATACTGAGGTGTGCAAGTAGGTTCATGAGTGGTGTTCAAGGCACTGTGAACACTACTCGCACACTCTCCTCAGCCTTATGCCCTAAGGCGTTCAGGTTCTTTGTCAAATTTTTCCCACTCCTCGTCCTTTTGCCTCCGAGGGCTAGGTGCGAGGCCTACTCTCTCTTGGCTTAATGAGGGCATTACTTCCTCAAATTCACCGAGAGTGTANTGAGTGTAGCCATAGCTCCTTGAACCTGAGATCAAAGATTTCAAACACCTAATAATAATAACCATAAACTAGCAAAGATTGTACTTAAGATTTAAACAAGACTAAATTGACTTTAAACCAAATTAAAAGAAAAAGTTTTCAAAAATAAAGGATAGACATGGGATTCCCTCCCAAGTGGGCTTGTTTAGAGTTTCAAGCTCGACTCTTCATACACTTCTAGTACGGTTGTGCATAGGGAACCAGAGCTCCCTCGTTTGCATCATCAGCCTTCTCTTCTAGTGTTCCCTCAATTTCAAAACGTTTCCCATCGATTGTAGGCTTCTTCCTGTCTTCCTATAAATCAAACATCATTCCCATCCCTTCTCCGACCTTGAGTTTGATGGACTTATTCCTTACATCAATCAGAGCTCCTATTGACGCCAAGAATGGTCGTCCCAACAGTAATGGATCAGTGGGTTTTTCATCCATTTCTAGTACCACAAAGTCCGTAGGAACCAGTACACTGCCCACGCTTATCGGAACGCCTTTGAGCAGTCCCCTCGGCTTCCTTGTCGTTCTATCGGCGAGGACCAGGGAAATTTTTTATCTTTGAAATTTGAATATACCAGCTTTTGTGCAGTTGTTTGTGATATTAAGCTGATGGATGCTCCAAGGTCACATAGGCAATTAATGAATGTGAGGTGCCCTACTGCACAAGGAAGTGTGAAGCTTCCCGTATCACCTAATTTTTCCACTATAAACCTCTTCCTTTGGTGTGGAAGAATTGGTATAATGAGTGATCCGGATGACCTAGTCCCAATGGCCATGCACTCTTTTTCTCGTTCCTTTTGAGTGTCCTTCAAGAACTTCTTGTACTGTGGAATCAAAGCAAAAGCATCCAAGATAGGAATTTTTATTTTGATACCGCTCATTTGCTTTTCAAAGAGAACCTTCTGTTTTTCCACTTGGTTCTTTTTTAGACGTGAGGGGAATGGTGCTTTAGCTTTTGTTGCAACTACTGGTGCACCTCCTTCCTTCTCATTCAGGTTGGGAATATCTAGTGCTTCTCCTCACTGCAAAGGCAGGCGAGGGCTCTCTCCGAGTTGTGCAGTATTTTCCATAGACAGATCATCATCTACCCCTCCTCGCGGTTCAAGCATGCGAGGTGCGTCTCCGAGTTGTATGCCTCCAGCTTTGGTCTTGGACTGTTCTGCCACCCCCCAACTTGAATAACATTGTCCTCAACGTTTTCCATAGGTCCCATGACTGATGGGAGTACCTTTCCCGTCCTGAGAGTGATGGATTGAGCCGTATACTCCTTGGGGTTTTGAACGGCCTTACCGGGCAGCTGACCCGGGGACTTCGTAGAAGATGAAGCATGAGCACTCTCCATATACTTTAACCTTGCATTTAGTGTTTCAAACTTGCAATTCAAATCACTAAAACTAGTGTCAATCCGGTTGTGTACCTCAGCGAACTTCTCAGTGATCTCTGTTTGATAAGCTGTTTGACTTTGAAGGATTTGTTGTAGCATACTCATCACATCTGGTAAATCCTCCTTGGATGGCTGAGGTTACGTTTCAACTGGTACCGGCTTGAGGCTCTGTTGCCATTGTTCTTTTGGAATCCACGCTCTTTTCTTTGGTGGATATACCTGATCGTGAGGATTGGCCACATTTGTACTCCGATAGCTTAGGTTTGGATTCTGCTTGTAGTTTACCCACGGCTTGGATCCACTTTGGTTTTGAACAAAACAAATCTCCTCCAATTGCTCGTCCTCGTTCTCTTCATCTACCTCCTCTTCTACCAAGTTCACGTGTATTGTCTGGACCATGAGCAATTTATCCAGTTTCTCATGAAGTTGCTTTAACTCCTTTCTTGCGGAAGTGTCAGAATCTGAGGTTCCTCTGACAGCTCGGTCATAGTCCTTGCCATACTGTCCATCAGCTAAGGCGAGGTTTTCAATCAATACACGTCCCTCGTTGATATCCTGCTAGAGAAAGCTCTCATGACTTGCGGTGTCTAACAGCATACGTATCCTCGGGAGAACTCCTTGGTAAAAGTTGTTGAGGATGGTATCTTCTCTGAAACCATGATGAGGGCACTGAGCTTGGTAAGTGTTGTACCGATCCCACGCCTCGGCCAAAGACTCGCTGCTTTGCTGGAAAAAGTTGGATATGCTGTTTCGAAGCTTTGCCGTTCGTGAGTTTGAAAAGAACTTGGTGAGAAATATGTGTTTACACTCCGGCCAAGTTGTAATTGATCCGGCGGGAAGGTATTTTTCCCACTGATGTGCTCAATCCCCTAGAGAGAAAGGAAAGAGCCTGAGCTTCAAGGCATCTTCACTCACCCCATTGATACGTGTCAGTGAGCATAATCTCTCGAACTCGTCGAGGTGGTCGAGGGGGTTCTCCGAGGGTAGACCATGAAACTTGTTATTCTGCACCATGGAGATGAGTCCGCTCTTTATCTCAAAATTGTTGTTATGGATCGCCAGCGGCTGGATCCCATTCTGTATTGTGTGTGTACTCGGGGTGTCGCTCGCACCAATATAGCGAAGGTGACGAGCTGGGTTCTGTGCTCGCGCCTGGTGGGCGGCCTCATTAACCAACGGAGGAGTTCTATCCGATATCGTTCCTGGTGTAGAATTATCTAGGTCTGGCTGTGGTTGCTGCATTGTACTGCGCCTGCGTCGGATCTCACGAGTGAGGTGATTGATATCATCGGCGGGTGGTGGAAGGTGGTGAGAACCTTTAGACCGTGTGTGCATCAACCGAATAAACTGAACTGATTACTCGCACAACTCGCAAGAGTTGAAACGAGGATGCTGATTTTGTCGCTGGCCTTGGTGTCAAATGGCGAGGGTACCTGCGAAGCCTGCAAAGAAGGACACAACAACTTGTCATTAAGGTGGAGGCTTGGTCCTTAGAGATCCAAGCTTAGTGAAACACAGACAAGTTTGAATAGTAATGACAATAAACCTGATCCTAAGACTAGCAAACTATCTACTACTAGTTCCTAGTCCAAGCAACCTATCATTCTGTCACAAAGATAGGCTATGTTTTCTAGTGAGCTTGCAATCTAGCCAATAGGACAAAATAAGCTACATGAAAAAATGGAAACAGAACTTAAACTCACAAAAACAGAGAAATGATCAATAAACAGAGCGAGATGATAGCAATAAGTAAATCTAAGGTAAAAAGCATGAATCTAGAGGATAGGAGGTGATTGATCAGCGGTAAACTCACTGATTCGACCTCGCCAAGCTATATAAGGCGATCCCTAGACCAGGGGGAAGCTAGATCAACCCATTCTTATGGTGAAGACCCCTTTCCAATCCGGCTGATCCATTACGACACTAAGCACGATCATGCCAAATCAGAAGCTTAAAGTTCAGCCCAATACATCTAACAGCCGATCCACAAAACTAGATCTCTCCTCGGTGGATCAAATCATCACACACATTGCACTCGGTTTCTGATTCCCTTAGTGCTAGTTTTAGGTTCCGGCCCAAATCAGATCTCTCTTGATCAGGGAGAGATCAGCCTTAAGCTCGGCCATGTGAGAAGAGATCGGATCAGATCATTGTTCGCAAGGCGAGTGGATCGATGGTTTCACCTCCAATCTCCCTATCCTCGAGATCCACAAGGATCTACTCACTTCTCATGGTGTGAGAGTGGAAGATCAAAGGAGATCTCATTAGCATAAACATAAACAACAATAAAATAAAGAGTAGAAAGTAAAAGATGAAGATCAAGGGGTATTTATAGGGTCATTTGCATAACCCTAATGGTCAAACCGACCTAAGTCGGTCAAACAGAATTCTTGCCCTCGGAGTCCTTGCGCGAACCTGGGCATCGTGGAGTGGTTCTTATCTTCGTCCTCAGGAGTTGAGGCCGAGTGAATAGTCCGAGTGTAATGGATTTGTCTCTCCTCGCAGCAGATAGGTTGAGGCTGGTGACTGAGGCATCTTTTCCTGAGCCTTCTGAGCAGTCCTCGCTTGCGATCCGCGAGGCAGCGATCCGAGTTTGCATGACTTCTTTTTCCTAGAACCTGATCCAATCATCATTAGCTCCATTTTTAGCTCCTTTTCTGCTCCTTTTGCTCCTTTACCTAGATAAATTCCAAAACTCCAAATGCAAATGCAAAAAGTGCAAAACTAACCTAAACAGACCTAAGAGCATGGAAAATCTAGATAAACGGACGCAAAACGACCTAAAATAAGACTCTAAAACCATCAAAAATTACACACATCATTCCCATGAGATTTTGTACTGTATTTTCTCTAAAATGTTAGGTAATGTGGTAAACGTTTTGGTGGCATGGCTCATTGGGGTTCAACCTTCCTTAGTTGCTGCCAAAACCACTGAACTCGATAACATCACCCATTAGATCACTCCTCAGGCCCCTGAAATTTAAAATTAAAAAGAAAAAAAAATCTGAAGAACTTAATTAAATTATTTACAAGAATACCATGAGATTTTCTCCCAAGTGAGCTTGTTTTAAGTCACTAAGCTTGGTTCAATCCCTTTTAAGGCTTGAGTTCGCAGAGATGCACTGAAGTACTCTATGGAATTGTTTCATCAGCTATGTAGAGCTTTACCTTCTGACCATTCACAGTAAAATCTGATCTTTCTTTGTTCACCAAAGTTATGGCTCCATAAGGTAAAATTTTATTGACTCTAAATGGTTCAGACCATCTAGATTTGAGATTTCCATCAAAGAGCTTATAACTAGAATTAAATAAGAGTACTTGATCACCAGCTGTGATCTTCTTAAGAGCAATCCTCTTATCATGAAAAGCCTTTTTCAATTCCTTGTAGGTTCTTGAACTTTCATAGGCTTCCAACATTGCTTCCTCTAACTCATATAAACCCATTGCTCTCCTCTCTTGAGTTATCTTGAGGTTTAAATTCAGCAGTTTAGTTGCCCAAATGGCTTTATTCTCAATCTCAAATAGTAAATGATATTATTTACCATACAGAATTTGGAATGGAGCTCTTCCAATTGGAGACTTGTAGGCAGTCCTGTAAGCCCAGAGAATATCATCCAGCTTGGTAGCTCAATCTCGTTTTGAAACCCCCACAACTCTAGCTAAAATGGCTTTGATTTTCTTGTTTGAGACTTTTACTTGACCACTTATCTTGATGATTAAGCGTAGCTACCTTATGCTTAACTCCATGTCTATTCAGTAAGTCCTTAAACAGCTTGTTGATGAAGTGAGAACCCCCATCATTGATCACAACCCTGGAGATTCCAAATATGGGGAAAATAATGCTCTTAAAAAACTTCAAGATAGCCTTGTTATCATTAGTGGGACATGCTATGGCCTCAACCCATTTGAAAACACAATCAATTACTACCAGAATGTAGATTTTCCCATGAGAAGGTCGGTTAAATGGCCCCATGATATCTATTTCCCAACAGTCAAATATCTCAACCTCTAGAATTGGATTTTAAGGAATCTCATTCATTTTTGCTGATATTCCGCATTCTTTGGTAGGAATCACACTTGGAGATAAACTCATGGGTATCTTTGAAAATGGTGGGCCACCATAAGCCAGTTTCGAACAGTTTCTTAACTCTCTTAAATGTAGCAAAGTGACCAGCATAGGAAGACCATGGAAATGTCCCAAAACTCCTTGCATTTCCTCCTCAGCTATACACCTCCTAAACAACCCATCATATCCTTTCTTGTATAGATATGGTTCATACCAGAAATAGTGGTTCACATCCTTGAAGAATTTCTTCCTCTGATATGAGTCTAAGATCTTTGTGATTTCTCCCACAATAGATAGTTCACTAAGTCAACATACCAAGGAAATTTCTCATCCTTTAAGAACATGATTCCAGCAAGTCTCTCCTTGATTTCATAATCTACAACAATTGTAGCTGAGGCTGAGATTTGTTCTTCTGGCACAGAGTCATCAACTATGATCAAATCATTTATTCTCATTCTGGGTTTTCTACTCCATTCTCAATCCATTTCTTGTCCACAACTTACATGTCAAATTCTTTCAGTAGGAGAATCCACCTCAATAACCTTGGTTTGGTGTCTTTCTTGGCATAGATATGCCTAAGTGTTGCATGATCAGTGTAAATATAACCTTTGAGACAACCAAGTAGCTTCTAAACTTCTGAAAAGCAAATACCACTACCAATAGGTCCTTCTCTGTAGTGGCATATCTACCCTGAGTCTCATCAAGGGTCTTGCTTGCATAATAGATTACATGGAGCTTTCATTGATTCTCTGTCCAAGAATAGCTCCAACTTCAAAGTCTGAAGCATCACACATGATTTCGAAAGGATGACCCTAGTTGGGAGCTTGTACTACCGGTGCTGAAGTTAAAGCTTCCTTGATCAAGTGGAAGATTTCAAGCAGTTAGCATCAATTTCAAAATATGCATCCTTGCATATGATGTGTGTGATTTTTGATGGTTTTAGAGTCTTGTTTTAGGTAGTTTTAGATCCGTCTAGATAGATTTTTCGTTTTCTTAGGTCTTTTTAGGTTTGTTTTGCTTTCTTTGCATTTGAATTTGGAGTTTAGAGTTTATTCTAGGAAAAGGAGCAAAAAGGAGCTAAAACTGGAGCTAAGGACAATAGGATCAGCTGGTAGGCAAAAAAAATCGTGCAAACTCAGATCGCTACCTCGTAGATCGCAGGACGAAGACTGCTTGGAATGCTTAGGAAAAGATGACTCAGTCACCAACGTCAACCTATGTGCCGCGAGGGAAGATAAATCTATTACACTCGGATAACTCACTCAGCCTCAACACTCGAGGACAAAGACGAGAACCACTTCTCGGTGCCCAAGCACGCGCAAGGACTCTGAGGGCACCGACTTAGGTCATTTTGACCATTAGGGTTATGCAAATGACCCTATAAATACCCTCTAATCACTTTCTTATTATTTTATCTCATGTTTAGCTGAAAAACTCTCTCTATTTTCATGGTTGCTTTCATTTATGCTTGTTTAAGGTACTTTTTTATGTTTATGCAATTAAGTTAATGAATTAAGTTAATGAATTAAGTTAATCTTCATCTTTACTTTCTGTTATTTTGTTTTATGTTCTTTATGATTATGCAAGTTAGATCTCCCTCACTTCTCCGCTCTCAACCCATGAGATGCAAGTAGATTCTTGTGGATCTCGAGGATAGGGAGATCGGAGGTGAATCCGCCGATTCCCTCGCCGTGCGAACCATGATCTAACTCTGATCTCTTCTCACATGGCTAGGCTTAATGCTGATCTCCCTCTACTCAAGAGAGATCTGATTTGGGCAGTGACCTAAGGCTAGCACCAAAGGGATCGGAGACCAAGTACCATGTGAGTGATGGTTTGATCCACCGAAGAGAGATCTAGTATGTGGGTCGGCCATTAGATGTATTGGGATGAACTCAGAGCTTCTGATTCGATATGATTGCGGCTAGCACCGTAATGGATCATCCAATTCGGTTAGGGATCTTCTCCGTGAGAACGGGTTGATATACCATTATCCCGGTCTAGGGATCACTCAATAGAGTGCGGCGAGTTAGGATCGGCGAGTTAGGATCGGCGAGTTTACCGCCGATCAAACCTTCCCTATCCATTAGATCTATGTTTTCAATCGTATTGCTATCATTTGCAATTATTATACTCTGTTTTTAGGTCATTTCTCTGTTTTGAACTTTTAAATTCTGTTCTTATTTTGTCTTTTAGCTTAGTTTGTTCTATTATCTAGTTTGAGAGCTTGCTTGATATCATAGCCTATCTTTGTGATAGATTGATAGGTTGCCTGAACTAGGATTAGGTATTAGATAAGTTGCTTGCAAACATCTCTGAGTATTTGGTTCGACAATTCCCATCTACTTACCACTATGCTCAATTGATTTGATCTTAGGACTCAAAAATCCCTTTAATCAAATTGGTGTCGTTGCCAAATTAGATTTGTTTGTTCCAATCTATAGTTTACTTGTCTTAGGATCAGGTTTTGTGTTACTTGTCTTTGCTTTACTCGCAGGTACTACTCGACAGCCGGATGCGAGGGCAACAAAAACAACACAAAACTCAACCTTTGTGCTCGCTGCCTAACCCCGAGTTCAGGGAACTTCGTACTCCTTGTTCCCTACCCTCAATATGGCCACTTTGTCGGCAGACGAGTACACTGATCAGGACAACTCCGATGTTCCTAAGGAGACACCACCACAGATGATAGGTGCAGTGGATGAACCAAAGACATCCTATCCGTGGTACGGAATCACTCCACCACCTGTGCTGAACCAGACTTTTGAGATCAAGGGTAGCCTCATTGCTATGGTCCAACGGGTAAAATTTCATGGACTTTAATGTGAAGATCCACTTGAGCACCTTGATGAGTTTGAAAGGTTGTGCAGCACTACCCAAATAGAGAGATTGAGCAACGATGTACTTAGACTGCGGCTATTTCAGTATTCACTTGCGGAGAAAGCACAAAATTGGGAGAAACATCTACCTCTAAGTCAGATCACGTCTTAGGCCGAGTGCAAGAAGGCATTCTTGAATAAGTTCTACTTGCCTTCACACACAACAATCTTTCACTTCAATCAAAAGCGCTTGGAGAGTTTCCCGCACGCTACATTGCCCAATGTCCGCATCATGGATACACAACTAAGTCTTTACTCAGCACTTTCTACCGAGGGATCATGTCGAGGTATCAGACGCTATTAGACACGGTGAGCAACGGAAATTTTATGCACAAGGACATCACTATTGGATGGGAACTCATTGCAAACCTTGCTCAAGCTCAAGAATAGTACAATGAAGGACATACAAACAGTGGAACATATTTTACTGACTCAGCCGTACCAAGCAAAGCTGAAATTCGTATAATGAATGCTAAGATGGACCGTTTGCTGCGGAATAAACCAACACTCATACCAGCCAAGGAGGCGATGTAAGTGGAGGACGTCAGTCTGCTCGAACAAACTACTACTCCAACTCTCTCACAGGTAGCTATATTGGATATGTTGCATGCGATATTGCAAGGGCAAAAGAGTGCGGCCGGCGAGCTCACAGAAAACTTTATTGAGATCAACAACCGATACACTGATCTCCATGGTATGATCGGGGACATAAATACAAGATTGCAACAAATTAAACAAAAAAAACTCCACCGCTGCCCTCCTTGATTCTACACACATGCCTCGCATGCCAACCTCGCTCAACCTGTTAGGGCTCAAACATTTTTACTGCAATCCACTCGGCACAGAGGGTGAGTTGTACTAACACTGTGGCTACTAATACTAGGGACAGTATGATTAAAGAAGGGAGGGATGATTCTCGAACACAGATCACTGATCAGCTCATGTCACCCTCTGTCCCTGATAGTTTGCCTAACAACACATGTGAACGAGGACAGAATGTTCCAAACCTCACTGTCACCACACCCGAGGTAACACAGCGAGTTAACCCACTCCCACCCTTTCATCCTCCTCTACCTTTCCTAAAGAGTCATAGAGAGTGCATTGCTGAGAAATACAAGACTCAACTCTTCAAGCAGATTAAAGACATCGAGTTTCCAATCCCATTGGTCGATGCCTTTATGTTGATGTCACCATATCATTAGTTTCTCAAAGACGCGCTAAAGGATAATATGAAGGAGATCGAAGGAGAAGTGATATTAACACATGAGATTAGTGCAATCATCCTAAGAAAGGAAGCACCCAAAAATTTAGTCGACCCCGGTACCTTCACTATCCCGTGCTCTCTTGGAATGTTATCCTTCAACAATTGCTTGTGTGATCTAGGAGCCTCAATTAGTCTCATGCCCCTCTCAGTTACAAAGAGGTTAGGTTTTGGGATGTTCAAAGCATGCAAAATCTCTTTGATACTCGACGACCAATCTTGGAGGATACCACATGGAATGCTTGAAGATTTGCTGGTTAACGTAGGAGGAGTGTACAAATCCCAACCGACTTTGTTCTACTAGAGATGGATCAAGAACCACAAAATCCTCTGCTCTTTGGAAGACCCTTCTTGGCCACAGCCGGAGCTTTGATTGACGTGAGGAATGGAACTATGGAGCTTAACTTGGGTGAAGACGTCAAAATGAAGTTCCACATCGAGAGTGTGTTAAAGAAACCTACTATTGACAATCAGGCATTTTGGATGCAAGAGATAGATGATCTTGAAAATGAGCTGTTTGAGGAGTTTCTTACAAAAGATCAATTGCAAGTGGCACTAACCGCACCAATCCAAGATGGGTACTTACGGGTCGAAGCGAAACTCTATAGGGCACTCTTGGATACTTATCAATCACCAAGGAGTACAGTTGTGATTGAAGAGCAGGTGGAGTCAAGTGTCAAGGATAAGCAAGCGGGAGAGCTACTCTTAACCCCCTCAACAGTCCATGGATTGGCTAAGCACTCGGTCATGCACCTCACCACCAATTGCACCGAGGAGACCCTTAAGGGAACTCAAGACGATTGGTCCAAGCTCAAGGCACCAAAAGTGGAGTTGAAAATGCTTCCCGCAGGGCTAAGGTACGCTTTCTTAGGACCTAATTCTACATATCATTTGATTGTTAATGATGCCTTAAATGATGAAGAGCTTGAAATGTTGCTATCCAAACTTAAACGATTTAGAAGAGCTATAGAGTATTCTCTTGAGGATATTAGAGGAATCTCACCTAGTTTTTGCGTGCATAGAATTCACTTAGAAAATAAGTCTCACTCTAGTGTACAACCCCAAATAAGATTGAATCTGAACCTTAAAGAAGTTGTGAAAAATGAAATTCTTAAATTGCTTGATGCGGATGTAATCTATCCTATCTCCGATAGCAAGTGGGTTTCACCGGTTCGTTGTGTCCCTAAAAAGGGAGGTATCACTGTGGTTAAAAATGATAAAAATGAAATGATACCAGCTAGAATTATAACGGGTCATAGAATGTGTATCAATTATAGGAGGCTTAACTAATCTACTATGAAAGATCAGTTCCCATTGCCTTTCATTGATTAAATGGTAGAACGTCTAGCCAATTATAAGTTTTATTGCTTTCTAGATTGGTATAGTGGATTCTTTCAGATCCCTATGCACCCAGATGATCAAGAGAAAACGACCTTTACTTGCCCTTATGGAACTTTTGAATATAAACGTATGCCATTTGGACTTTGTAATGCTCCCGCAACTTTTCAACGTTGCATGATGTCTATATTCTTAGATTTAATCGAGGAGATGGTGGAAGTCTTTATGGATGACTTCTTCGTCTATGGATCCTCCTTCTCCTCTTATTTGTCAAATCTATGCAGGGTATTGAGCAGATGCGTGGAGAACAACTTAGTACTTAATTGGGAGAAATGCCACTTCATGGTCAAGGAAGGGATCATTTTGGGACATAAGATTTCTGAGAAAGGGATTGAGGTTGATCAAGCTTAGATAGATGTCATGGTTCGGTTACAAATTCGACAAATAAGAAGAAAATAATGAGCCATAGACAGTGAAATCATCCATGAACACCTCAACCAACTCCTCAATAAAATTTGAAATTATTGAAGTCATGCAATGCTAAAAAGTAGTAGGTGCATTGCATAAACCAAAAGGCATTCGCCTATATGCAAAAGTCCCATATGGACATGTAAAGGTAGTTTTTTCCTGGTCATTTAGGTGAATAGGGCTTTGGAAAAATCCACTATACCCATCAAGAAAATATAAGTATAGATGATTAGATAACCTCTCAAGCATCTGATCCATAAATGGCAATGGGTAGTGATCCTTTCTAAATGTAGAGTTAAGCTTCCTAAAATCAATGCACATCCTATGCCTGGTGATGGTTCTAGTGGGAATCAATTAATTTTTGTGATACTTAACAACAGTTATTTCTCCCTTCTTAGGCATAACATGAATAGGTGAGACCCATTTACTATCAGAGATTAGATTAATCACATCAGCATCAAGTAGTTTAAGGATTTCCTTTTTAACTACTTCTTTCAGGTTATGGTTCAATCCCCTTTGGGTTTCAATGTTAGAGTAAGATTCATTTTGTAGATGGATCATATGTATATAGAGACTTAGTGATATTCCCTTGACGTCATCTAGTGAATACCCTATGACCTTTCTATACTTATTCAATTCAGTCAACAGAGAATGCAATTCATTATCACACAATGCATCATTCATTATCACAGGATAAGTAGAATTAAAGCCCAAAAAAACATATCTTAGCCCACTAGAAAGTGGTTTTAACTCCATCTTAGGTGCCTTAAGTTCAAACCAGTCATCTGACACCGGATTGTTGTTCAACTCGACTATGGAAGTCAAGTTGGAGGTCGAGCGGGGCCTGAAGACATTCAATTATGAGCTCGTTGAGGTTAAACCCTCCTTAATTTCTGTCGTGACCTCTGTTCTAACCAAATCCTCGAATTCCATTGATCATTTTTCCGCTTTGTGAGTGTCTAGTAACTTCCCATAGCATTGTGTTTCCTTGTGAAGATAACCATCAGCAACACTCTCAGTCAGAGCAACCTGGAGGTGATCCTCTTCTGATAATTCTTACGGGAGCTCATCAGCTAGAGTGTCTATTTCTTGCACCTAAAACAACTGACCTTCAATGGTTGGTTTCCTCATGATGTCTTTAATGCTAAATTTCATCTTGAAGTGTTTGTCCAAATTCAGCTCAATTGTGTCATTCTTGACATATGTTACAGTTCCAACAGTTGCTAAGAAGGATTTACCAAAAAGTAATGGATCCTTAGGTTCTTCATTTCCATGTGTACTTACATAATGTAAGATGATGATATAGTTATCTATATTTACCTCATGGGAGTTGCGAAGTTCGAAGCTCCAACCATAAAAGTAAAAGCAATCACTGGCTCATGTTTAACATCTACTACACCATGTTTTGTTATCATGTATGGCAACATGACAACAATTGGCTTTACTACTTTGATCATCTTCTTATCAGTGACCAAAGCCTTGTGGGATTCAAGAATTGATATAACCCTTGCTCTCAGGTCAATGACCAGTTCTATCCAGTGTTATTTCCCAATTGGAATAGGACCAATAAACCAAGTCCTGAAACACAAGTTCAAGATATTTTGAAAGGTACAAAAAAATTGGCAAATATATTTTAAACATTAAAGCAAACTTCTCAGTCTCCATGAGTTTGGAAAACGCCTGATGTTGGTAAGGATTAGGATCAACAAAATGATCAAATCCCCTGATAAGAGAATTTTGCCTTAGTGCTCTCTCTCTCTTTTCATGGTGCTTATTGAATAACAACTAGTTTCTCCCTTGGATGTGTGTACTTTGTTTACCCATTTTCGTCGTTGATGTAAACTTGGTTGGACAATGCAATCTCTTATTTCTATTCCTACGTTCAGTCTCATTATATGGTTGTTTCGTATCTTTTGACTCAAGAGCCTAAAGAGTTTACAAAATATTTAACCAAAAGTATATAAAATCAAAAAAAAAGTAAAAGACTTATTAGAACAATATAATATATACATTCTATTTCATATAACATTTGTGTATGCATGCCTCACAGCTTTTCCATTTGCGTAAGTCCAATTGAAAATTTTGGGGCCTCCATCTTGCTGAGATCATTTCGTAACTCAATATGTGGGATGCTTGATGGTTGCTGTTTGTTACATAAAGTTTAAATTAAGAAGATTGAATGCAAGAAAAACATCATTAACTCTTGTTTGTCAAATATTCCATCTTTTTTAAGTTAACCAAATTATTGAATAGTTGATTTACGTTATATAAGAAACACTTGTATATGTAATATTTGATATTGAATAGGTATATATGAATTAAAGATATAAAAGTTATCAATGATTATATTCGAAGATGGTACAATAACAGTACCTGTGGAACATCATTCTCCACATCAATTATGGAACGTTCTATGGCGATCCGAACAAGTTGAATTCAAGCACTATATAGAATTGATTATATATATATATCATTACTACAAACAACTATCAAAATATATACATGTATATGTTTCTTGTAATTAGCGTATCTCCAATGAGATCTCAAATCTTCAATTTTTGAGATTTTTGTAAATCCAACAAAACTTCTAAATCTCATATTTTGAGGTTTTAAATTGTGAAACGTCAAATTTGAGGTTTCAATATTTTAAAACCTTAATATTATTTGATATTTATAATTTTATCTTTTGATTTTTATCTAACATTAATATTCCTATTAAATTTTGTTTTAGATCAGTTAAGTACACTAATATAAAACAAAATATTAATATTAATTAAATATTACATATTAAAAATATATATTATATAAACAAAGAATGCATAATTTTTTTAAATAAAAATTACAATAAATTTTAGACAAATTACAAAATCTAATACAAATTATAAAGTTTAAGACAAATTACTAATTTTAGAAAACTTACAAGATTTAGGAAAAATTACAACATTCAAACAAATTACATGAACATAAATATTATAGGTTTTTCCATAATACTAGTATTAGGGTAATTTTGATCTAAAACCTCGGATGTCACCATAATATTTTCTATAAATATTTGGAGTAATAGGAGATTTTTGTCTTGATTTTTTTTATTTCTTTTTTGTATGATTCTAGTTTTTTTAGATCGAAAAAAACAGGTCTATCATTATCATCAATAGTGTTTACATTGGTGAGCAATATTTTATTTCCCATATATCGTTCTTTTAAGGCTAATTTTTAGCTTGATTTTGTGTACATGAATTCTGCAACTCATAATTCTTGTTTCTAGCTGAGTCACTTTCTTTAAATAAGAAAAGGAGTTTTTCATTTGATCAAACCATATAGTCAAGAGATTAATTATTATCTTCAACCATTTTTCTTTTAAGTTTTCCTTTCTTTGATCCAATGAGTGTTATGATGAATAGGATCCACCATCTTTACAACTTGAATTGGTTGAAAACAAAAATAGACCAGCAGACTATGATGTTAGAGATCCGACTGTTTCACTTCCTGAATTCGGTGTTTCTGGAATGTCGATGTTGATATAGTTAAGTAAATTTCAAAATTTTTTTTATCAAAACCCATACATGATCAAATTTAAAACTTTTTTTAAGTTTTGGATCTTGTATCAATATGCATTTTGCTTTTTTCACGTGTAACATAAAATTATGTTAAATAAAAACTTAAATATCATATATAATAAAACTACGTTAATAGATACTTATAATATTTTGTTCGGAAGCTCCACTTGGATGCATATTCTCTACTTGGCGCACACATCCCTTGAAACTCCTAACCGCATAGATAATTTTACACAAGATTGGGTGGATTTGATTTAAATGAATGCACTAATCATTCTCACTGATTTTCTTAAGTGATAAGATAATGATTCAATCTTTCGGTAGATAACAAGGAGACAAAATGATAGGTGTAGATTTAATTCACAGAACTTCTAAATGATAAGATAATATCGGGTTTCAATCAAACAGTGAATAAGAAGAAGAAAAAATGAACGGTGTATATTTAATTCATATATTTTCTAGATGATAAGATAATATCGGATTCCAATCAAATAATAGACAGTAAGGAGACATAATGAGTGGTGAAGAATCAATTCACAGATTTTTTTAGATGATAAGATAACATAGGATTCTAATCTAAGGGTAGATAACTGTAGACATAATGAATGGTGCATATTAAATTCACGGATTTTCTTATTTTCTTAACTTGTAATTATGTATATATATATATATATATGCATATGGATCTTATACAAACATCATCACATATTTGTATTACTTCAAAAATGAATTTTAATTTTGGAGGTCCATCTTTTTCTCAAAACCTTTTTTCATCTTCAAACTCATCTGAGTTTGATAATTTTTTTATGGCTAGCTTCGAAGCAATGGATAGACAAGAAAAAAAAATTCAACCAATATGATTGTCAACAACAACCATCTTATTCAAGAATTCACTCAAGAAAACAATCATGTTAGTTATCGAGGCTCTATTCCTTGTAACACCATAAACCATCGTGATAGAGAAAATGTTCATTTTAGTTTGTTCAATGATTATTTCTGTAACAATTCTATGTATGGTGGGAGAGAGTTCTATCATTGATTAGGAATTTCCCAAAGGTTATTTCTTCATATTGTTGATGTTGTGAAACAATACGATAACTATTTCATCCAACGACATGATGCTTTTGGTAGACTGGGCTTATCCACATTGCAAAAAGTTACTGCTACTATTTGAATTTTGGCGTATGGTGTACCTGCTGAAGCCAAATACGAATACATCAAGGTAGGAGAGTCTACATCAATTAAAAACATGACGTGCTTTTGTCAAACAATTGTCACAATTTTCTCAATGTAGTATCACAGGTTGCCAACAGCAGAGGACTTTGCTAGGCTTCTAAATTTCGGCCAACGACATGGATTTCCCAAAATTTAGGGTAGCCTTGATTGCAAGTATTAGAAATAGAAAAATTATCCAACTTGTTGGGCAGGAAAATTTAATGATATAAATGCATAACATGATAATCGTGGATAGATGAAAATATTCATTTCAACCATTTTTAGCTCACAGTCTAAAAATTTAAAATAAAAAGACTCATTTATTCCTTTGAAACAGATTGATCGATCATATATGGGAGCACTAAAAAATATTGATATTTAGTATTGGTATTATATTGGGAAATCGGCCAAACAAAGCACGAGTTTTGCATAAATTGCCAAAAAGCACGATCTTTTTGGCCGACCAAAAAAATAGTCAATTTTATTTGATTTTCCAATTAAATACCAAAATTTTCCTTGACTTGCCAAAATAAACATGCCGTGAGAAACATCGTCTGTTTTGCCGTTAAAGTAAAACGACGTTGTTTTAACCTGAGATGAAATGATGTCTTTTTACAGTTTTTTGAAAATTAAAAAAAGAAAACTGGCCAAAAAAAGCACAAATTTTTTACAAATCACCAAAAAAAACACGAAATTTCTGGCTGACCAAAAAACATTCAATTGTATTTGACTTTCCAATTAAATACCAAATTTTTCATTGACTTGCCAAAATAAGCACGCCGTAGAGAAACATAACAAAACAATCTCACACTATTTGCTTTACCGTTAGAGTAAAACGATGTCATTTTAAATAATATCTCAAAATAAATATTATATAATATGAATACGGTTTAAGAATCTAAATGAGCACATGCCTAAAAATCTGTATTGAAGTGTTATATGAGATTATCATATAAATTTTTCTGGAGATTGGTACAAGGACATTTGTCAATCTGTAATATGAAACCCTAGCACGGGTCATCTACTATCTTCACCTAAACCCATAACAGATAACAACATTGATTATTTGATATGCTTCTCCATGTATGATCCTATACTAAACAATACAAGATGTTGTTTTGAGATATTATTTAAAATGATGTCATTTTACTCTAACGGCAAAACATATAGCGTGAGATTATTTTGTTACGTTTCTCTATGGCATGCTTATTTTGGTAAGTCAATGAAAAGTTTGGTATTTAATTGGAAAGTCAAATACAGTTGAGTGTTTTTTTGGTCGGCCAGAAATTTCGTGTTTTTTTGGTGATTCGTAAAAATTTTATGCTTTTTTTGCCAGTTTTCTTTTTTTAGTTTTCAAAAAATAATAAAACGACGTCGTTTCATCTCAACTTAAAACGCCGTCGTTTTACTTTAACAACAAAACAGACGATGTTTCTCATGGCTTGCTTATTTTGACAAGTCAACAAAAACTTTGGTATTTAATTGGAAAGTCAAATAAAATTGAGTATTTTTTGGTCGGCCAGAAAGATTGTGCTTTTTTTGGTGATTCATGCAAAGTTCGTGTTTTGTTTGGCCGATTTCCCGTATTATATTTGTAACACTATAATTCTTTTTATGTATGTTTTATTATTATAAATGTAATTTTAAATTGTTTTTATTTATCATGTAACTTTACATTTATATGTAATATTTTAAATGTATGTTTTATGTTTGATTATGAATTTTATCATTATTTTAAACTTTTTATTAATGTTAGGAATTATAATGCAAATGCCTAGTAGTTTTAAGGTTGTTTTTTGAAGATCATAGTTGGAATTCACTATCCTCAAGCATCATTTTTGAGGTTTCATTCCCCTCATTTTGATGTTCTTAATGGAGATGCCCTTATCCTATCTACGTGTGTCTTTACTACTTTTTATCGTAACTTAAAACAGATCTGAGGAGCATCAATGACATTTCCGAAATAGTTTCCGGTTATTGCCCTTTGTTGGTACCGAGAGGTAGAGTAGTATGTTGTATAAAAAATGGGGAGACATAAAAAATACGACTATCCTAGTAAGACTATATATATATATATACATATCTCACTAATATAATGGGGAGATAAACATTATGGAAATCGAGTACCTCTTTTTGACAATACTCATCCAAGGTTCCCTTTTCGGCGATATCTTAAAAGGCTGTGTCATCAAGTATGGTAGCATCCTGCAAAAAAATCATTAATGTACACTACTCTTATAAAGTTTCTTTCAATTTTAGATATAGTAATTGTTATTAAAAGTATGTATTTTCATATAACTAAATGGAGGCAAAATGGTTTACCATATTCCCTTCTGTATTACCCTTGGTCTTAGAGTTCAGATCATCTACGAAATCATCTTGAAAGAAAACAAAGCAATGCATAAAGGAGATAGGAAAATTATTAATGATTACGAAGTATATACATAACAACTCTATGTTACATAGCAATGATAAATAAGTATACATATATCATATGGTAAGAACATCATATTGGGAAAATTCTATACCCAGCTTCTGACACCCTCATCATCACTTATCTCTTTATTTGTGGGACATCATGAAGAGAAGCATCCTGAAATTTGATAAAATATAGAGAAGAAGTTTGTACTATATAGGCTAAATTGGGTTCAAGTGTACTTTCACAATAGGAAGCTCAATTACTTTCTCTAAGATAGCCTCACCATCACCGTATCGAGTTTCAACCTAACAAATGAAAAGTAAGTATACTAAGTGTAGCAAATATTTATTTTTAAATATATTCATACCATTGAAGAAGCACCACCACATTGACCACTTAGTTGCTAGTCATCTTTATTGACCACTTAGTTGCTGGTCATCTTTATTGACAAAATTTTCCTCCTAAATTTATGTTTCTTAGTTACTATTAAATTCTATAAATTATAGTTTATAATAATGAAATTTGAACTTCCACAAGTTCTATGTCAGATTTCAGTTCATTCAACTTTGTTTATTCATTTCACGTTTGTTTATTCACCTCAACTTCACATTTTATGAAAACATTGCCTTTTTCAGCATCTGGTGGAACTTGTGATTCAACTTCAGAACAAGGTGCATTGTCAGCATGTGGACAAGTATCTCAAAAAAAGTCATGACAAAAGATTTAATATAGAAATATTATATTAAATTATTATCTAAATATGTTCTCATGTTTACTTCATTTTCTTTATCACTTTCATAAAGGGTGGAGCAAACATTTTTAATGATATCATCTCCATCTTCTATATCATTTCTAGAACTCATATCGGCACATCGATCACTTTTTCTACTTTCAGGTGGGGGGGAGGGGGACTGTCGACAACTAATACACATATGGTAATATAAGAATATAAAATTACTATATAGTCAATCGGTTTATACTATTTGAAATACGTAGTATTCAGAAATTAAATTAAACATACAAATTCTAGAGTTTTTAGCTATCCTTGTCTCTAGGACTTTTTGATTCTTTACACTTGCTTTGGTCTCGATATACTTAACCCTGCAGATGCACTTTGTCTCTTTGAGCTCGCATTAATTGGTTGATGCACTTGGGGTTTAACCTTGTCGAGGAATTCTCCATTTAAATGATCAAGATTGATGTTTAACCGCTCTTCCATTTTTCAAGTGTACTTCTTAAACATCCCGTCAAATTTTTCTTAAACTCAGAAGATGATAACATTAGGAGTCAGGAAATGTCAATGTTCTCATTGACATGAGAATGTTGTTCTCCGGTTTGACTAGTTTGATCATCGGCTCCTAATGTAACTTAGGTTTTACCCTAAGTACAACACCAGAAGTGCACGGAAAAATATCGATGTAGTACAATCAGGATCAAATCCATAGGAAACAAAGGCTAGAACAACAAACATACAAACATCGATCTTATACTAGACCAATCGAAAAGTAGTTTTTTGTGGTTTTTACGGACGTAACTACTTTGCATAAAATTAAATAGCATAAGATAAATAAAAGACTATAAAATCATATAAACTAAATGACTGCGCTCTAAGGTATTTTTGGTTTCCTCAGGCTTTTCTAAATTAAACTAATGAACATGTTGGTTTTCTTAAGCACCATTATTCAACTATGGTTCTAATATAGACCAACCCACTTTTCGGTGACGCTAAATCCCAAAAAAAATTCTTATTCTTTGAGAAGCTAAACTCTTGATTAATTTATAACATGAAGTTCTAGGCTAAGTTGTTTGCATTAACTAACTCAAAACAGACCAGTACGTTCGCAACACAGCCATGTCTTTTGCTAGGAATATCAAAGATTATGTTGCACCACTTATAGACTTCAGATCTTACCTACTATGCGCTAAAATGCGCAATGGATCTAGAATCAGATTCCTAAGGTGATCAATCCTAAAAATCAGCATTAAGTTCATATAAGCATGTAAACACTAATGATATTAATCATCTGAAACAACAGATCTAATTTATTCAGGCCATGAGAGAAACCCTATTATTACCCTAGATCCCAACTACTAAACTACTTATACTTAGTTAAAGAAAAACATTAAAAGGGAAATAAAAAACTTACATTGAAATACCTCCACAGCTGCACGAATGAAAAGCTAGAATTCTTCCCTATGAAATTTGGTGTTTATTCATACAAAATAATGAAAGCAAAGCAGGGTATTTATATCTCTCGAAAGATAAAAACCCTAAAGAATATTTGTGGAATAATTCTCTAGGGGTCGACCTATCTATAAACCAGATCGGTCGATCTGTAGGTTCTAAAGACTTACGATTCTTTAATTAAGCCGGTGGGCTTGTATCGATAGATTCCCATAAGTGGATCAGTCGATCTGCTTTGTGATTTACCATAAGTTCTTCGTCTTCTCTCTTTCAATGGATTGGTCGGTCTCTGTAAGTAGATTGATTGATCTGCAACTTTTTTATTTTTTCTATCGAGTAAAACCTGATTTTCCACCGTAAGGTTCATTAGGCTTCTTTCATAAATGTAATCACATCCGGAAAAGTCTTCTCAGCAATAAGCATTTGGCCTAAATCTTCATACTCATCACTCCAAGACTTATCTTGAGAAATACCCAAACAGACTCTTTTAGCTCCAAAAAGCCTAAAACTTGTTAATTGCTAAAAACCAAAACAAGACTGTAAATTCCTGTTTTATGCTAAAATGGACTCGATTATATACATATGTTGCCGAATATAGACCTAAAATGATGCCTAAATGGTAAAAATGAGTGGTTATCAGCTACACGAGAAGATTCCCTTAAATATTCAAAGCCATCTTCTCCATCTTGCACGGGCCTTTGCTTTTTTCCATGCAACTCTTGCAGCTCATCAACTTTCACCCCACCTTCCCAACTGCTGTGATTGAATTGGCAGAATATATATATATATATATTTATCAATGGTATTAACCTTGACATCATCCTCTTCATCAAAGAACATAATATTTTCCTCCAATACATTACAGTCCTCACATAGAAGTGATTGCATAGTTACCTTCATATAGACAATCTATTAGACATTGATATACTATATTTATAAAGTAGAATAACTATATATATATATATCAATTCAATACATATCTTTGCTTGTCGATAGTCCTCATTGTTGTCACATTGATCATAAGGGTGCGTTGCAAGATGGTGTCAATAACTTCATTCGCTAGGATTTCATCATGAGGTATATTATCGTTTCCCAAACTCATTTTAATAGTAGAATGAGTACAACAAACAGTTACTAGAACTAATGAGTGAGGAAATCCTTGAATTGTGGTTGTCCCCTGGACTAGTTGAACTGCAGTGCAACTTGCCACTTTTTACCGTCATCAAGAATGATACATGGCCCCAAGGGTAATTCAGAAATGCTTATATATTAACTAGCATTGCAACACAATCATTTTTAATGATTGTTTTTCTAGTTGTCAGGCACAAAATTACATCAACAAGAAATAGAAGGGCCAACCTCAATCGTGTTAAAGAGTCCATGTTCTTTTTCCCAAGCAGAAGCATATTATTAATAGTGTTTGTACTGACTTTATCTTTTTCCCAAAACATAGATTTCTATATTTTATCACCAATCAAGAACACTTTTCCCTTAGCCTTCGATACAATTTGCATTGGGTCACTATATTATATGGCCCAGTTATATCACATTCCAAACTGGTTACTGTTGGAGGTAGGCCTCACCCATGCAGTTCGGTCCATATGGTTTCAACAAGCCTATGACATCCTACGACAACTCGTCAAAACGCGGAGATATACTCGGTGTAAGTCGACAAATATAGATCTGCGCATCCAAGACGAGCTCGTACAAAGACCATCTTAACATCATAACCAACACGGCATGTTTCGAATGCCGCAGTGTTGTTTGCAGCGCTCTGCAACACATATAATGTATTGATGGAACGTTACCTATCTAGTAGGTAGGCGTAGTCGTTCGGTGAGCATTTAATGTGTTGCAGGGAGCAGCCCAACAACTCGATCGCTCGGTGAGCAAACTTAAGAGTAATGGTGTCCAAGTCGGGCCCCATAGGCTACGGTGATAGGTTATCATGGCCGATCAGATAGGTTGGCTGAACCATTTAAGCAACTTTGTCTATAAAAGAAAGAGAGGATCACGCCGAGCAGAAAGTCGAACTCTACTTTTTTTCTCTCCAGAACTTCCAACTTTGTTATCATATTTGTCATCATAAACCGAGAATTCAAACTCACTCTTATACTCTCTACTCTACTTTGATTGTTATATGTTGTGCTAATCTCGCCAGCATATAACCACCACAACTCGTACTGCTTGGCTATAACTAGTTGGTGTGAGAACAAGTAATGGAGAACATCAGAGAGATATCATGATTGCCCATCCAAAAGATTTCTGGAATTGAGAATCCACTAAAGTAGCCAAATCTGCTTCATCCAATGCAGACGTCTTAATACAACAGAGAATGAAGTAGTTTATTAACCCTCCTCTTCCCAATAGACTCGAACTCAGTCACAAACATAAACTTAAGAAGTTCTTCGTTTTCCATATCTTTCCGATAGTGGTCTACACAAAGAAAAAGCAATTACTATATTATTGGATCAATATGAGTGTCATATCATAGAGAATGAACATATATTGGAAACAAAACATGACTTAATTTATAGTACACAGAATCCTATACAATTAACTATAAAATATAAATTAGAAATTCATCAGTAGTATAGAACACACTATAATGGGACGTTCAGTCTATACGATTGTGGATAATAATATCCTATAGGAAATTAGAATTTTACAATTCATATCGCCAATAGAATAAATCATTAAAAACCCTAAATCCTTTGTATATAATTCAGAATAGAAATTGCAAACACATAAAATAGAACATAACATTAACATGACATTTATACCATTTGAAATCGAGTTGTTATTACTGTTTTAAAATCAAGAACTTATCGGAAAATATTCTCAAATTTAAAATTAGAGACATAACTGGAAATGTCACACAAAATTATAGGCATTTGAACATTGAAGCATATCGCAGGAAGCAAAAATATAGAAAATCGGAAATGTTAATACCAGCAAAGTAACAAATGTGGAGTGGAGGAAAGGGAAGAGATCAATACTTACTATTTAGGAAGAGTGAACCTTTACATGCAGAATATAGTACAATATCTTCTTTGTTGATAAAGTTTTCTAAATAATATAATCTCTTACTATTTAGGTTAAGTTTTCTTTTTATTCTTAATATATTTTTCCTTTTTGGTATATGGGGGAAGGAATTGTAAAATATATGTTGAATATCATTGTTTAACTTTTGGATGGTCATTCTGCCAAACTACTAACATAGGTCTATGAATATGTTTGCCAAATTCCTAAAAAACTAGAAAACTCCTAAGAAAACAACTTGCCGAAAAAGATACTAACAAACCGGAAGAGCAAAACCAACAACAAAAGATCATAAGAATGATTAACGAAATTTTCTATAATGAATGCAATGTATATCTTTGATAAAGAAAGCGAAAACTTCTATTTTGATAGAAAATGGCGAAAAACATAATCAACCGGACTAAAACGTTGGTATTTGATTAGTTACCACTTGTAAACTTTGGTACTATACATACACAAAAGAGAAAGAAAAAAAAACAAACCCATTATTAGTGATTACATTATCAATGAAAGTCACAAATTACGAACCAAAAATATGCCTATATCACGTGTGTATGTGTGTGTATGCATACGTGATGCGAAGAAGAAAAGAAATAATAAATAGATAATATTGAATTATATGACAGCTAAACACAGCTGGTGATTAACGAATCGCGAAATTATTATTTGTGGTTTATTTTCTCCATGAAATTATTTAATCATGGACAGGATTTATAGACGTCTAACGTAGCATAGCAGACAACAAATGACCCATCCCTGCAAATTTGATTATTAATTAATCACTCATCTTCTGAGGACAATAAAAATTATACAAGTACGATTAATATGAATATTCTTTTGTAGTTTTATATAATAAGTGGCATTTAAGTATATATCTATGCACATTGAACCAAGACAAATAAATATTGAGTATAGTGAATTTCCCGAACATCAAATCAAATTAAGTACATACTCGTATAAAATTAAAAATAATTAAGAAATGTGTAATGATATAAAAATTAGTTATATAGATAATGACAGTTGCTTACCCAATAAATGTTTTGCGATGCATAGTGTGAGCTGTTCACATTTGCATTTTGCTATCTTTATTAAAACGTCATCGAACTGAACTCGTATTGGTATATATTTAAATTTGATAGTAGATTAAAAAATTCTCACAGGCTAAATCCAGCAGAGCACCACTCGTGCAACATTATTTTTCTGCTATTGTAAATTGACTTCCATGTTCCTAGACTGTCGCATATATAAGATCATTTAGTGATAATTATGTTTCCCACAGTAACTTAAGGAAACAAAAACTATATGTTTTTTTCCTGCACAAACTACATGTCTATATTTCCACCCAAAAAAAAACTATATGTATATATATATGTCTTTAGATCTCTGTTTTCATAATTGGTTTAAATTGAACATAGAATTGTGTCCTACAGAGTGTTGTTATTCCATCCCTTTAATTTTGATTAATTCCAAATTATGTTCTATCGAGTGTTTTATTTTATCATTTTAAACATATTTTACAAAATTCAAAATTCAAGATCACTTCAAATATGTCTACTTCTCAATATAATTTCACGCAATAATTGCTTTACCAGTAAGATTTCTATTTGCTTAAGACGCTAATTTATCGTGTGACTTTCTTTTTCTGGTATTAACATCATGTAACCTTTATTTTTAACATTTTTCACAATCCATAAGTTAAAAGAATCTAATGGTTCAAATAATTTTAATCGTTATTTTATGACAAAAAGGTGTTTTTGTTAGTGAAAATAAAATACCTAATAATAACAATCACAATAAAGACATGTATAGTTGTGTCTATTCATTCATATCTTTTTTTTATATGAATGAAAATTTTATATGTAACTAAAATCTGAATAAAGGCAATCTATAGTTGTGTCTATTCATCCATATTTTTCATTTATGAATAAATATATTATATGTTACTATAAACATTTATGCTTAAATTTCTTAGAGTTTTATCTATTTATTAGTAACTTTTTATTTCTAAATAAATTATCTTTTTATACGTAACTATAAGTTCTATCAATAATAAACTATTTATAGTGATATTTTAACTTTTCTATTTATATTTTAAATTTATTATTTTAGATCATTTTAAAAAAAAATTGGATAACCACATAAAAGAAGATATTTTTGGAGGAAAAAGTAATAAATAGTTATAATTTTATCTGTTAAAAATAAAACACACAAATTGAGTTAAACTTCCATAAAAAAATAACCAACTTGTAAATGGTTATTGAGTGAAAAGAAATAATTTTTAAGTTAAAAAAAATTAATGGTTCGAATAATTTTGTTTTATATTTTATAAAAGGTAACTTATGACAAAGAAGTGTTTTTGTTGGTAAAAATAAAATTAGTTTTAAACTGTGTCTTTAATCGAATTATTGTACGTATTGAATATTGTAAAAACTAATATAAGAATTATATTATTATTATAACTTCCATAAAAAAATAACCAACTTCTAAGTGGATATTTAGTGAAAAAAACACAATTGTCAAGTTAAAAAAAAATATTATAACTATTTTTTAATATTTATATAAAAAGTAATTATATGTGTCTTTGTCATTAAAAATAAATCAAATCTAAATTTTTTTATTGAAAATGAAACATGATTCAAAATAAACATTACAACTATTAATAAAACATGTAGGAATGAAAATTTATTCAACTGTATAATGGTTAGAGTTATTGGAGAATTTTGATCGACATTTTATTGATACCAACTTAAATTTTATAATTAAAGTTAATTGGATATCAAAATTTTTTATAATAGTTACACAAACATAAAAACGTTACATTTCAATACTTCTACATCACTATATTTATCTCTCTCTTTTTGAAAGACTATTACTCTATTTAAGTTTGTTATGTTTTTTTTTGAGCAACAAGTTTGGAAGGTTATTAATCTATTTATACTTAATTTGGAAGGTTAACAATATATTTATATTTTATTTAATCATAATTATTTTATTTTATTTTTGATATTGATTATTATATAAGTGTATAATATAACTAGTTAGTGACTCGCCCTTCAGATGAGTTTTCACCACAAAAGTAAAAAAAAATATTTAGAAATTTATGTCTTGAGTAGATTATTATACATAAATTATAGAAGTCATGATATCTTTGCATCGAGTAGCACCATGTCAATACCCATGAGTTTTTTGCCTTTTTGACATTACAAACTTCTCAAAATCACCAAAATCTTGTAATGACATGTTGAGAGCTTCAACCAGCTTTCAAATCAAAAAAGTTAGGTAAGAGGTTTCCATATTGAATTGGTGAGTATCTGAGAAAATAAAATTTAGTAGATGGTAATAGTAAATTGGAAAGACAATATAATGGGTAAGTTACATTTTACAAATGACCTATTTATAAGAAAAAAAAAGAGAAGTTACATTTTGAGAATTAAAGACAATTAAAGACAATGTAATGAATAAATTTAGATAAAATTATGATATTACACATATAACTGGGGTATATAAAAAGACATCATCAATAATTTAAATAACTATGTGGTGAATTATACATACTTAGCTTAAATTATAAACGCAAGTGGCATTTAGTCCAGTGGCTGGTGGTAAGTCCATTAAAGGCAGGCGCACATACACAACCAGGGATCGTGTCCTACCACCTACGAGATTTATGTAGGAATTAGGCTAATGGGCCGGCCTTTGTGGCCCATATTGATATCTGCCGTTGACAAAAAAAATTTTAATTATAAACTATTAGAAGTACATGGTGAATTTATATAAAAATATTTGTAATTGTGGTTTTTATTTTCATATAGATACTAATTTTGTGAAAACGTAATCAAATATAAAACACATTTGTAATTATTTTTAACTTGTAAATATAGTTGTGAGAGGTATGTTGTCATCTTATATATTTTTATAGATTATGGTAAATAGTATTAAAATTATCAAACGTATCAAAGGTATCACTTTGTAATTACGAAAGTATAAGAGGTATATATCATATTATATTTTTTAGTTGTGATATTAATATTAGTTTATATATTAAATTAGCTTTAATATCTAATGAATTTATTTTTTATCTTATATTATGATTTAAAACTAATAATTTGTTTTTATTATGTTTTAAAATTAAGAGATTAATTTAAAGATGGATGATGTACTCTAAAAAGAGAGAAACATTTACTTTATATATGTATATATATATATATTAACATCTAAGTATTATTTCTCATACAATAAAACACATAGAAAAACAACGAAGTAGTGGGAGAATAATTTTAGAAGACAAAAAAATGTTTACAAATTTGAAAATCGTAATGTATTTCAACTAAAAGTTAACATTATTACAAACAATTTTAACTATTTTCATTGTTTTTTACATATGTTTAAGGTAATAATTTTATTTTAAAATTTTTTTGTTTTTTTCTCAACTTATAGTATATTGTATTTACGATTCAAAATCACAAGTTATAATAGTCTGAAATGTTAGATTTAAAAAAAAAATCAACAGACTTGTTATATTATCTAATAATATAAATTAAAATATTATAATGTATTTAAGTTATAAATTGATGATAATTCAAACATAAATAAATAATTTTTATAGATATGAGTTATCTTAGGGCAAGGCGTTGTTACTAGTAATTAGTAGTAGTAGATAGAATCTGTTTATGATGAAAAATAATAAGGAGGAAGTAATAGATTGATATATAGTCACCGTGAATCTTTAAAAAAGGCATAATGCATGGGAAATCGGGTGCAAGCACGTGAATGTCGGCCCGTTCTAGCAGTCGAATAGTTGACTTCTTTCTTAAGTATTATTTTACAACACTTTTTATTTTATTTTTTTACTCCCTCCGTTTCATAATATAAGTTCTTTTAGAAGATTTTTTTTGTTTC